>JAVSCE010017521.1:0-39527 GCA_032199065.1 Smutsia gigantea
CCACTTTTCTTTTGGTCACCAGTGTTAACATTTTTAAATGTATTACCACGTAGTATTCTGTATGACTAGAACCACATGGTGAGACAGAAGGCAAAGGGCTCCTTGTCACTATTGTTTAACTGAAAGGTCAGGCCAAGTAGTGTGATTTGAGGACCTTCAAAGTGGCTCTGATTTGTTAGTCTTTATGCTGGGCTACTTGTTAATATACTATTGCTTTTAGAGCTAGGCAAGAGGGACCTCTGTCCTGAGCTCCAGGCTTTAGAGGCCCCCACTCTACCCTCTTCCAACGGCCCCACTCCCTACAGGGCCAGGAGCCCCGCCCTTGGGAACAAGGGCTGTACCCTGGCTAGCCCATGCTCAAGGTACCTGGCACTCCCAAACAGCAGGCCTGCTGCCCAGGCCTGCATGTCCCTCTTGGAAGCTGGCCTGGAAAGGGCTGATTGCATTGCCTAGTAGGTGCTCCCAGGCTTAAGGGGTGGTTGTATGCCCAGAACGGGATGGGGCCTGGTCTAAGAGCTGGGGCAGGGACAGGGGGTGGGAAGGGCAGCTCTTCTCATATCACTGGAGCAGGAGTTAGAGGCATCTGAGAATTCTAAATCCCAATCAGGCCTTTCAGGTCATTATGAAGGTACATTTGTCATGAAAGGAAATAAACCATTGAATAAAACATGCTCTCTTAAGTGATCTAAACCTTTCAAATATTTAGACATAATGTGGATCCCCAACTGAACTCTCTTTCTGAACCTTACAAATGCTACAAATATTACAGACAGGCCAGATTAAATATCTGGTCTATCATCTGTTTCCCTTCTTCACTCCGTGTTAAAGTTTGCTACCTCGGTGTAGTGGGGCCCCTCGCTTCTGAAAAATGGCTTGCTCTAATAGCCAATCGTACTATAAAACTTGGATCAAGTCCCTAGTCCAGGCTGGAGTACAACCACCAACCACTTTGTCCCCTCTACTCACCCCCAACTGCTCTACCCTCTCACTGGTCTCTTTCTTTGCTGCCCAGGTATTCATACATAAAACTTTTCTTCAACACTACTTTTCCCCTGTACAAATACCCATGTAGAGGCCATCAGCTTGGTCAGGCTCACCTGCATGGAGGTCCTGTATGCCCTGCACAACCTCTTAAGAACACTGTGCTTCTCTGACAACCTTCTGGTCTGAATCACCAGTATCCTCTTTGACTTCCCTCCCTGTGTGACAGACAGAACTGAAACACACTATAGGTTCTGGTGTATTTGTTTTTCATACAGTAGAGATCGAAGAAGTTGAATACTCATAAGAATAATGCCTCTGGCATTATAAAATAACTTAACCTTATCATTTAAAAAACAGTGTTGTTAACTAATAGGAAAAAAATATTAATGGAGAGTTCTTGGAGTAAGAACAACCTAATAGAGGTCCACTTTGAGAAAAGAGAAGGGAGTTGTGACAGCCAATCTATCAAAATTACCTGGGCAAAGGGCATCTACCTAACCGAACTGTTCACTATGGGAACACAAAGGAAATAAAATCCAATCAATCAAAAACCTAGCATTACAAAAAGGTAAAGATACAGTATTAGGAACAATAGATGTTTTGTAGAGAAAATGCAAAATCCAGCATATGGTTGTACAGTGTTGCATTATAATAGCACCAGCAAAACCAAGCAGCCATTAGTTTTTCTCAGCTATTCCACTCAGAACTTGGCACAGTTATGTCTAGGCCTCCATTTCTGTTAGAGCAAAATAGACCTGAAGTGACAGAGGCAGACACAGTGCAAGTTATACTGGGAAGACACTTCTGGGTCTCCTAAGAAAATGAGCTAGATACTGTCCAGGCATCCAAAGGGAGCTCTCTGATTGGGGTGTTTGGGGCATGGTATAAATGGGAAGGACTTTGAGAGGAAAATTTAACTAACTTCCAGTGAACCTAGATGAAAGCCTAAGGTGGTTTTTGCCTTGGAGAGCCATCCTATTAATTAATTGACTCTTATGGTAAAGGTGCCTATATCTTTACTCCTCTGCCTGGCAGTTCTTAATGGAGGTGATCCTACAGAAGAAAAAGACCATGTGACAGGATGGGAAGGGAAGAGTCAGAAACTGCTGGGCTACATGCCCCCTCCCCTCACAGCTGGTCATCCTTCTCCTGATTCCTCCTGTCCCACTCCCCTTTTTGGCCTTCCCTCTTCCCTGTGGCTGGGGGCTGTCCAGCCTAGTACTTTTCGAGGTGTGTGCCTCTAGGAATGAGAAGAGGGAGAGGTTGATTTACTCACCTAAGGCTTCCAGTTAGCAGAAAGCTAATTGTGCTACAGCTTCGGGACTGCAGCCTTGCTTTGGGCTAAAATTTTGTGAAGCAGAGGCTGCTGAGAGGAAGGGACTAGAAGCTTGGCTACATGGAGATCTCCATCTTAAGGGGGAATCCAGAGGTAAGATAACTCTCCAGTGGCTCCAGACTTCCTTCTCGGTGCTGAGCTTGTTGTCTGCCTAACTGAAACTACAGCTTTTGCCATCTTTAAGCATTGAATTTCAACAGGGTCTTAAGTGCTTCAACGATAGGATATGTATCACATAGAGTACATTTCTGGACAATTGAAGATGGTCACAGTGGCACTAGGGCAAGAAGGCAAACACTAATGGACTAACCATCCAGAGGAGTATGATGATCCCCCCCCAAAATATTCTCCCTTAAAGGAAGATGCTCACTTTAGCCAGAACTGGCACAGGTTGACATGGGGCATGTGCAAAGAGAGAGCTCTGTATAAGTGCTCTGTGTGTTACTATTACCCAAGTTATAGGCATTGGGGCACCCCCAAGGATACAGGGAAGGTGTTTCAAGAGGTAGTGAGCTAACTGTGGGACTAGTCTTTGAAAGCTTGGAGTAGCAACCAAAAAGTGAAACACTTACCTAAGCTACTAAGCCTAAAAGACAATCCTTGGGCCAAGTCATCTGGACTTTTCCATTAAAAATACTTTGTTTGGCCAAGAAAATGACAACCTCTTAGTTACTCCAAGAAAACATTTTCTTCCTCCATTCTAAAGCACATTGTCTAAAGATACACATTTCGTAAGAAAGTCTACAACAGTGAGTCCAGCCTCATGACCCTTTTCTGAGAGCAGAAACCTCACAGGCCATCATTAGGATTCAACTAAAAGGAGGATGTGAAGGTCATGTGTAGACAGGAAAGAAATACAGGATTAAAAAAACAACACTATCAATGGGATTATAAATAGAACAAATCTTACAAAATTCAAGAAGAGTGAAATTATAGCAAGTACTCTTTCTGACCATACTGGTATAAAACTAGAAATTTGGAAAATTCACAAATATGTGGAAATTAAACAATGCAGTCCTGAACACCTAGCAGAGCAAAAAAGAAATCAAAGGAAATTGAAATAACATCTCAGCCCAGCCCACAGCAATGACACAGAGGCTTCCCCCAGAGCGTGGCTAACCGGTCCAGACCCAGAGACTGCCCCCTGCACACAGTTGACCGGCACAGACAGTGGAGACTGGTGCGGAGTCCAGAAGGCACAAAGGGGCTTTATTCTCGTGGTGAACTCACGCTGCTCATCTGCCACCCCCGCCAGTGCCCTGGGCCATCCTGAGGGCCGCCTCGCCCACAGCAGCTCAGGGGATTAACCCAGAGGCTGACTCCTGCGTGCAGCTGACCAGCACAGGCAGAAGAAACCAGGGCACAGTCTGGGAAGCACGTAGGGGTTCTGTTCTCACAGCGAACATGCAGTGATCCCCTGCAAACACTGCCAGTGCCCTAGGCCATCCAGAGGGTCACCCTGCCCACGGAAGCTCAGGGGATCAACCCAGAGGCTGCTCACTGTTTACAGTTGCCCAGCACAGGCATTGGAGACCAGTGCAGAGTCTGACGAGCATGAATAGATGCCATTCTGATGGGAGAACACACGCCGCTCACCTGTGACCCCCACCAGTGCCCTAGGCCATCCCGAGGGCCGCCACACCCACGGCAGCTCAGGGGATTAACCAACATATTGCTCCCTGTGTGCAGGTGACTGGCACAGGTAGTGGATATGTGCAAGTTAATCATCAAGCAGGAAGGGACTTTGTCCTCCCAGCTGACACACGTGCAACTCACCAGAGATCACTTCCATCACCATGAAAAGGCAGAAGAACCTTGTTCAGTCCAAAATCCCTCAAACACCAGAGAGAGGGCTTGGTGAGACCAAAATCACCAATCTCCCTGAAGAAGAATTCAAACTAAAAGGCATAAGCATGCTGATGGAGCTACAGAGAAATATGCAAGAGCTAAGGGATGAATTCCGGAGGGAGATAACAGAAATGAAACAAACAATGGAAGGATTTAAGAGCAGACTGGATGAGGTGCAAGAGACTGTTAATGGAACAGAAATCAGAGAAAAGGAATACAGAGAAGCTAAGGCAGAGAGAGATAAAAGGACCTCTAGGAATGAAAGAATATTAAGAGAACTGTGTGACCAATCCAAACGGAACAATATTCGCATTATAGGGATACCAGAGGAAGAAGAGAGAGAAAAGGGGATAGAAAGTGTCTTTGATGAAGTAATTGCTGAAAAATTCGCCAATGTGGGGAAGGAAATAGTCTCTCAGACCATGGAAGCCCACAGATCTCCCAACACAAGGGACCCAAGGAGGACAACACCAAGACATATAATAATTAAAACAGCAAATATCAAGGATAAGGACAAACCATTAAAAGAAGTCAGAGACAGAAAAAAGATCATCTACAAAGGAAACCCATCAGGCTATCATCAGACTTATCAACAGAAACCTTACAGGCCAGAAGAGAATGGCATGATATATTCAATGCAATGAAACAGAAGGGCCTCAAATCAAGAATACTGTATCCAGCAAGATTATCATTTAAATTTGAAGTAGGGATTAAACAATTCCCAGATAAGCCAAAGCGGAGGGAATTTACCTCCCACAAACCATCTCTACAGTGTATTTTAAAGGGACTGCTCTAGATAGAAGTGCTCCTAAAGCTGAATAGATGTCACCAGAGAAAGTAAAACCATAACAAAGAAAGGAGACCACCCAAATACTAACTAAATGCAAAACTAAAATCTGCTACCCACAAAATCAGTCAAGGGAAACACAAAGAGTACAGAAGAAAACACCTAACATATAAAGAGTGGAGGAGGAAGAAAAAGAAGGGAAAGAAATAAAGAATCATCAGGCTGTGTTTATAATAGTGTAATGAGTGAGTTAAGTTAGATGGTTAGATAGTAAAGAAGCTACCCTTGAACCTTTGGTAACCATGAACCCAAAGCCTGCAATGACAATAAGTACATATCTATCGATAATCACCCTAAAGGTAAAAGGACTGAATGCATGAATCAAAAGACACTGAGTAACAGAAAGGATAAAAAGGCAAGAACCATCTATATGCTGCCTACAAGAGACTCACCTCAAAACCAAAGACACACACAGACTGAAAGTGAAGGGATGGATAAAGATATTTCATGCAAACAATAGGGAGAAAAAAGCAGGTGTTCCAGTACATGTATCAGACAAAATAGACTTCAAAACAAAGAAAGTCATAAGAGACAAAGAAGGACATTACATAATGATAAGGGGGCAGTCCAACAAGAATATATAACCTTTATAGATATATATGCACCCAACACGGGAACACCTACATATGTAAAACAAATACTAACAGAATTAAAGGAGGAAATAGAATGCAATGCATTCATTATAGTAGACTTCAACATACCACTCACTACAAAGGACAGATCAACCAGACAGAAAATAAGGACACAGAGGCACTGAACAACACACTAGAACAGATGGACCTAACAGACATCTACAGAGCACTACACCCAAAAGCAGCAGGGTACACATTCTTCTCAAGTGCACATGGAACATTTTCCAGAATAGACCATATACTAGGCCACAAAAAGAGCCTCAGTAAATTCAAAAAGATTGAAACTGTACCAACCAACTTCTCAGATCACAAAGGCATAAAACTACAAATAAATTGTACAAAGAAAACAAAAAGTCTCACAAACACATGGAGGCTTAACAGCATGCTCCTGAATAATCAATGGATCAATGACCAAATTAAAACAGAGATCAAGCAACATATGGAAATAAATGAAAACAACAGCACAACACCCCAATATCTGTGGGATGCAGCGAAGGCAGTTCTAAGAGGAAAGTATATAGCAATCCAGGCCTATTTTAAGAAGGAAGAACAATCCCAAATGAATAGTCTAAATTCACAATTATTGAAACTGGAATAAGAAGAACAAATGAGTCCCAAAGTCAGCAGAAGGAGGGATATAATAAAGATCAGAGAAGAAATAAATAAAATTGAGAGGAATAAAACAATAGAAAAAAATTAATGAAAACAAGAGCTGGTCCTTTGGGAAAATAAACACAATAGATAAACCTTTAGCCAGACTTATTAAGAGAAAAAGAGAATCTACCCACATAAACAGAATCAGAAATGAGAAAGGACAAATCATGACAGACACCACAGAAATACAAAGAAGCATTAGAGAATACTATGAAAATCTATATGCTAACAAACTGGATAACCTAGAAGAAATGGACAACGTTCTAGAAAAACACAACCTTCCAAGACTGACCCAGGAAGAAACAGAAAATCTAAACAGACCAATTACCAGCAATGAAAGTGAATCGGTAATCAAAAAATTATCCAAGAAGAAAATTCCTGGACAAGATGGATTCACCACTGAATTTATCAGACATTTAGAAAAGACATAATACCCATTCACCTTAAAGTTTTCCAAAAAATACAAGAGGAGGGAATACTTCCAAACTCATTCTATGAAGCCAGCATCACTCTAATACCAAAACCTGGCAAAGACCTCACCAAAAAAGAAAATTACAGACTAATATCCCTGATGAACACAGATGCAAAAATACTCAACAAAATATTAGCAAACCGAATTCAAAAATACATCAAGAGGATCATACACCATGATCAAGTGGGATTCATCCCAGGGATGCAAGGATGGTACAACGTTCGAAAATCTATCAACATCATCCACCACATCAACAAAAAGAAGAACAAAAACCACATGATCATCTCCATAGATGCGGAAAAAGCATTTGACAAAATTCAGCATCCATTCCTGATTAAAACTCTCAACAAAATGGGTATAGAGGGCAAGTACCTCAACATCATAAAGGCCATATATGACAAACCCACAGCTAACATCACACTTAACAGTGAGAAGCTGAAAGCTTTTCATCTAAGATTGGGAACAAGACAGGGATGCCCACTCTCTCCACTGTTATTCAACATAGTACTGGAGGTCCCAGCCATGGCAGTGAGACAAAACAAAGACATACAAGGCATCCAGATTGGTAAAGAGGAAGTCAAATTGTCACTATTTGCAGATGACATAATACTGTACATAAAAAACCCTAAAGACTCCACTCCAAAACTACTAGAACTAATATCTGAATTCAGCAAAGTTGCAGGATACAAAATTAACACACAGAAATCTGTTGCTTTCCTATACACTAATGATGAACTAACAGAAAGAGAAATCAGAAAAACAACTCCATTCACAATTGCATCAAAAAGAATAAAATACCTAGGAATAAACCTAATGAAGGAAGTGAAAGACCTGTACTCTGAGAACTACAAGACACTCCTAAGAGAAATTAAAGAGGACACTAACAAATGGAAATGTATCCCATGCTCTTGGCTAGGAAGAATAAATATTGTCAAAATGGCTATACTACCTAAAGCAATCTACAGATTCAACGCAATCCCTATCAAACTACCAACAGCTTTCTTCAATGAACTGGAACAAATAATTCTAAAATTCATATGGAACCACAAAAGACCGCGAATAGCCAAAGCAATCCTGAGAAGGAGGAATAAAACAGGGAGAATTACGCTCCCTGACTTCAAGCTCTACTACAAAGCCACAGTAATCAAGACAACATAGTATTAGCACAAAAACAGGCCCACACACCAGTGGAACAGAATAGAAAATCCAAACATTAACCCAAACATATACAGTCAATTAGTATTTGATAAAGGAGCCTTGGATATACAATGGGGAGAGGACAGCCTCTTCAGCAGCTGGTGTTGGAAAAACTGGACAGCTACATGTAAGAGAATGAAACTGGATTGCTGTCTAACCCCATACACAAAAGCAAACTCAAAATGGATAAAAGACCTGAATGTAAGTCATGAAACCATAAAACTCTTAGAAAAAAACATAGGCAAAAATCTCTTGGACATAAACATGAGCAACTTCTTTATGAACATATGTCCCCAAGCAAGGGAAACAAAAGCAAATATGAACAAGTGGGGCTATATCAAGCTGAAAAGCTTCTGTACAGCAAAGGACACCATCAGTAGAACAAAAAGACATCCTACAGTATGGGAGAATATATTCATAAATGACGTATCTGATAAGGGGTTGACATCCAAAATATATAAAGAACTCTCACGCACCTCAACAAACAAAAAGCAAATAGTCCAATTAAGAAATGGGCAGAGGACATGAATAGACACTTCTCTAAAGAAGAAATTCAGGTGACCAACAGGCACATGGAAAGATGCTCCACATCGCTAATCATCAGAGAAATGCAAATTAAAAACACAGTGAGATATCACCTCACACCAGTAAGGATGGCCAACATCCAAAGCACAAACAACAACTAATGTTGGTGAGGATGTGGAGAAAGGGGAACCCACTGCTGGTGGGCATGCAAATTAGTTCAACCATTGTGGAAAGCAGTATGGAGGTTCCTCAAAAAACTCAAAATAGAAATACCATTTGACCCAGGAATTCCACTCCTAGGAATTTACTCTAAGACTGCAGCAGCCCAGCTTGAAAAAGACATATGCACCCCTATGTTTATCGCAGCACTATTTACAATAGCCAAGAAATGGAAGCAACCTAAGTGTCCATCAGTAGATGAATGGATAAAGAAGATGTGGTACATATACACAATGGAATATTATTCAGCCATAAGAAGAAAACAAACCCTACCATTTGCAACAACATGGATGGAGCTAGAGGGTATTATGCTCAGTGTGAAATAAGCCAAGCCAAAAAGACAAGTATCAAATGATTTCACTCATATGTGGAGTATAAGAACAAAGAAAAAAACTGAAGGAACAAAACAGCAGCAGATTCACAGAACCCAAGAATGGACTAACAGTTACCAAAGGGAAAGGGATTGGGGAGGATGGGTGGGAAAGGAGGGACAAGGGGGAAAAAGGGGCATTATGATTAGCACATATAATATAGCGGTGGGGGGGGGACACGGGGAAGGCAGTATAACACAGAGGAGACAGGTAGTGATTTATAGCATCTCACTACGCTGATGGACAGTGACTGTAATGGGGTATGTGGTGGGGACTTGATAATGGGGGGAGTCTAATAACCATAATGTTGTTCATGTGATTGTACATTAATGATAGCAAAAAAAAAAAGTATAGGTTCTAGAGTTTGACCAGCTAACATCTATTTAGGACTTACAAAGTGCCAAGCCTTTCAATCTTCACAGTAACACTTTGAGGTAAATAATGTTATTTAGCACCATTATTCAGATGAAGAAAAATAAGACTCTGAAAACTTGAATATTTACAGCTAGCAAGGGTATGATGGCAAAGACTGAGTGTCTCTAGTGGCTCCTAAGCAAGAGTCTAATCTACCCAGAGCCATGTTATAAAATTAACCACAAGGATCTTGTGGAAGGAGAGTATTGTCCTCAATCCTTGTCAATGTTGTTAGAGCAAAATCTTATGTTTTCAGTTCATCCAATGATCTCAGGTAATTTAGCACCAAGGGTTCCAGAGAATTCACATGTCTTTGCCTGACTTTTGGATTGTCTTTTTAAGAAAGTTCCAAATTCACTGAATCATGGATAAACCTCACTGTTGCTTCAGCCCCATAGAGGACCCAGAAGTGTTGGCTGACTCAACAGCCAAGTAGCAGGTCAAAGATGGCTGACATTCTTTAGCAGCAATGGAATAAAAGAAGTATAAACTTCAAAAAAATGAAAACAATAAAGAGACCATCACTGAACCAGAGATATCAGTAAATTTCTGAAGACAGAAAGCAGATGTAGATAGTGGTAACTGATGAAGTGGGGCAGAAGAAGCAATAGCCTAGAGAATGCAAAGATGAATAGAGCCAAGAAAGGAGTCAGTATGTCTTCAACAATCCCACAAAAGCTCATTGTTCAGAAACACCAGAGATAACAAAAAGTAGGAGTGAGGTGTGGCTCTGACAACACAGGGATTAATTAAAAGTCTGTATATGGAACAGTACAATTGGCTCTCAACCTCCATTCCCATGCACAGAAATGTTAGCCACCAAACTTCTGTCCCAGGCAGGAGAAAGGAGGCTTCTTCTCTGGAAAAACTGAACAATCCTAGAGCAAAGCCCTCTGCTTTCTGATCCTTGGGGTTCCCTAACATCCTAAAGTGAAATATACCAGCTGATCAGTTTTACCCAACCACAGAGTTCCCAAGCAGTTCTTTATATTATTCTTATGTGTGAACAGACACCCAGGGATTATTAGGCATTTGAAGAAATTTTGCAATGGAAAAGAGGTTAATAATAAACAGAAAAATGGCCCCTAGAGAAACAGCACTAGTGCAGGGAATATAGAGAACTTAAATGGCAATAAGAGCAAAATAAATTTTATTGTGGTAAGAGCCCTTAACATGAAATCTACCCTCTTAACAGACTTTTAAGTCCACAAAGCAGTATTGTGTTAACTATAGGCACTATGTTGTACATCATATCTCTGAGAGAGACTTACTCATCTTGCATAACTGAAACTACAACGCCTCAGTCCCCTCTCCCCCTAGCCCTTGGCAAACACCTTTAAACTCTCTGCTTCTTTGAGTGTGACTATTTTAGATAGCTAATATAAGTCTAATCATGCAGTATTTTTTCTTCTGTGACTGGCTTATTTCACTTAGCATAGTATCTTCCAGGTTCATCTGTGTTGTAGGATATGGCAGCATTTCCTTCCTTTTTAAAGCTGAATAATATTCCATTGTATGTACATACCTCATTTTCTTTTTCCATTCATCCATCAGTGGACATTTAGGTTGTTTCCATGTCTTGGCTGTTGTGAATAATGCTTCACTGAACATAGGATATCTCTTGAAGATACTGATTTCAATTCTTTTGGATATATACCCAGAAGTGGGATTGCTGGATCCTATGGTAGTTTTTTTTTTTAGGAACCTCCATACTGTTTTCCAGTGTTTCCACCATTTTACATTACCAGCACTGTGCAAAGGTTCAGATTTTTTCATATCCTGGCCAACACTTCTTGTTTTTTGTTTTGTTGATAACGGCCATTATAAGAGGTGTGAGGAGATAACTCACTTGGTTTTGATTTGCATTTCCCTGATGATTAGTAACATTCAGCATCTTTTCATATACCTGTTGGCCATTTATATGTGTTCTTTGGAGAAATGCTTATTCAAGTTTTCTGCCCATTTTTTAATCAGATTATGGTTTTTGCTATTGAGTTGTAGGAGTTCCTTATATATTATGGATATTAACCCCTTGTCAGAATATTGTTTGCAAGTATTTTCTCCCATTCGGTAGATTGCCTTATCACTCTGTTGATTGGTTCTTTAGCTGTGCAGAAGCTTTTTAGCTTGATGTAGTCCCACTTTTTCTATTTTTGGCTTGTCTTTTGGATTGTCCCACTTGTCTTTTGTTGGTTGTGCTATTGGTGTCATATCCAAGAAATCATTGCTTAGACTAATGTTGTGAAGCTTTTCCCCTATGTTTTCTTCTAGGAGTTTTATAGTTTCTTATGTTTAAATCTTCAATCCATTTTGAGTTGATTTTTATACATGGTGTAAGATCTAAGATGTCCATTTTCATTCTTTTGAATCCCATTTACAATAGCATCAAAAAGAATAAAATACAGGAATAAATTTAATCAATGAAGTAAAAGACTTTTACATTGAAAATTATAAAACATTAATGAAAGAAATTAAAGAACTCACAAAACAAATCTTCCATGTTCACAGATTGGAAGATTTAATACTGTTAAAATGTCCAAACTACTCAAAGTGATTTACAGGTTCAATGGCAATTCCTATCAAAATCCCAATGGCATCTTTTAACAGAAATAGAAAAAGCAATCCTAAAATTCATATAGAACCACAGAAGACCCTGAATAGCCAAAGCAATTTTGAGAAAGAAAAACAATTTTAAATAGCATCCTTGGAGAGATTCAAGATATTACATCCCTAAATCAAAGACAAGATGCTATGACAAAGGACGAATCAGGGAAAAAGAGTGTGGAAATTTAGAATGTGATTTCTAAAATAAAATTTAGTGCTTAAATTGAGCATAAAGCTGAGGAAATTATCCAGAAAATAAAATGAAGAGACAAAAGAGGTGGGAAATCTGAGCAAAAAAAGAGACACAGCGGATCAACCCAGGTATTCTAAATCTGATTAACAGGAGTTCAAAAAAAGAGAACTGAGACAACAAAGCATAACTGAAGGAACAGAACAGCAGCAGACTCACAGACTCCAGGAAGGGACTAGCTGTTACCAAAGGGGAGGGCTGAGGGAGGGCGGGTGGGGAGGGAGGGAGGAAGTGGATTAAGGGCTATTATGATTGGCACACATGGTGTGGGGGGGATCATGGGGAAGACAGTGGAGCTCAGAGAAGACAAGTAGGGACTCTGTGGCATCTTACTACACTGATGGACAGTGACTGCAATGGGGTATGGGGGGGACTTGATAATATGGGTGAATGTAGCAACCACATTGTTTTTCTTGAGAAACCTTCATAAGAGTGTATATCAATAATGCCTTAATAAAAAAAAGTTGTATAAAAAAACTGAGAAAAGAGGGGTGAGAAAATTGTCAGAATAATACAAGAGAATTTTGCTCATGAAATTTGCTTCATGAACAATGGAGTTTCTATCAAAGAAGCCCCCTCAGTGTCCTGTGTGATGAATCAAAACCGCTCCACAGCAAACCACATTACTGTGAAATTCGAGAATGCCAAAAATCAACAGGATATTCTAAATGCCAAAGAGAACAAAACTGGTCATCTACAAAGGTACCAGAATCAGACTGGCATCATATTTTTCACCAGCAACACTGGATGCCAAATACAATTGAGCCCTGCCTTCAAATTCTAAAAGAAAAGTACTTTCAAATGAGAATTCTGCATCTACAAACTTATCAATCAAGTGTGAGAATAAAATCAAAACATTTTCAGACACTTAAAACTAAAAAAGTATCTCTCTCACACATTTTTTTTCTGAGGATGTTACTCAGGGACCTATTCCAGCAAGAAAAAGTACTTAACCAAAAAAAAGACACTGAGATCCAAGAGCCAATGGCTACACCCAAGAGTATGTGAAGAGAAACCACAGGATGACTGCTGTTCATGAGAACTGGGGAGCAATCAGGCCAGATTAGGGCAAGGCAATGGAGAGCTCTAGGAGACAGGCATCATGGGAAACAACAGGCATCAAGAGATGCTAAACTATCCTTCAAAAACTGGAACAATGTAAGGAGATGATAAAGGCAGGCAATGCCTGGATATTAGGAAAGCATCAAAGCAAGCAATAACTTAGGTTATACAATGCCCACGGACCCTTCTGGAAAAAAACTATTTAAGGATGAAATACATCCAGGCAAGAGATAAGCAAAATAAAAATCTTATAAGGAGATTTAAATCCATGTAAATATAAAACCAAAAGCAAACAACTCTGGAAATTGAATTTCAGGGACTTCCCACCTTAGGCAATGTGGTAAATGGAAAAACATTCTTCTGCCTCCCCTACAGATAGAGGAGGTGGGGTTGGGGGCAGGAATGAAATATAAATGGCAGTTGGGGCTTCTGGAAGAATCTTTTTTTACCTTCTCCCCCATTCTTCCTGCTTCTTGCTAGACATGATAACTAGAACTCCAGCATCCACGTTATGACCTTGAAAATGAAAGTCACACCCTAAACATGGCAAAGCAGGAAGACAGAGGCAAGTGGGTTCCTAATGAGTTCATGGATCCCCTGACCATGTCCTGACTCCTACCTCCAGTCTTCCCTAAGGTGAGAAACTAAATCCTTATGTATTTAAGACACTATAGTCAGGTCTTAACTGTCAGTCAAACAAAATTTCCAACCAATTCCTAGAATATGAAGTAAATGCTATAAATTTTGACAATGTGATATATTATTATACAAAACAAAAATTGGAGAGGAGAGGAAAAAATGTGTGATTTCCTCATCTTTCATGATAAGGAGTCAGTATCATTAAAATTGAAACAAGAAGGGCTAAAACAATAGTTTTATAATGAAGAACAGTTTTTTATAAAAAGAACAATAGTCATTTTGAAATGAGGGAATTAGACTCAAAGGTCTCCAAAGATCTCTAAATTCTAAAAGTCTATGATTTAATATTCTATGAGGCAAACACACATCTGTAATTAAGTGATAAAAATCTCCACATCCTTCTTGTTTTAAATAACATCACTGAATCTTCTAGCCTCCTTTGATCACTGATCCTTGTCTATGCTCAAGGCCCGTTGGAAAAGCACTAGATGACCTCAAGTAATAACTTTAGAAGACAGTGTGTTCTCATCAACCAAAAGCAATTTTTTCAATACAAATGAAAATTTTAAAACAAGAAGCATGCTGCCTAATCCAAAAACAATAAACAAACATCAACTTAGACATAGTTTCAATATTTAATTGTAATGATGGTAAACTGTCTACTTAGAGGGGTTGTAAATATAACTCAAGTTGGCATCCCTTTCTTCAAAACAAGGAGTCCAAATATATTATCTGATAGGAACATCCACTATTTCCCATGACCCCCCAGGTCTTCATACCTCTGTGTCTTTGCACACACCCTAATGCTTTCGGCCTCATATATAATTTGGACAAATGCCATTTACTTGCAAAACTCAGTCTCTCCTACCACTACAGGCCTATAGCACTCAGCATACACTTCTGTTATAACAGTTCACAGGGCTACAATGTGTAATTGTGCAGGTTGTATACTTCACAAAGGCACCTAGATGAGGGTGTAAGTGGGGGCTGAAATCCATCCTGAGCTCAGCTATCACGCCAAGCCATCCCTGCCCAGAGGAAGTTCCTTTATTAAGTTTGCACAAAGACACCTTGTAGGTTCACACTGACTCTTATAGTTGTTGGACTGAAATCAGAGTTCACTCATCTATTGTTCCTCCTCAACTACGAACTCATCAAGGACCTGGCATAGAGTAAAATCTTACTGTTTAATGAACCCTGAATAAATATAAGACATAAACAGTTCTCTTAATCTCTGAACATTACAGTGAAAACAAGTGTCAGGAACTTTTCTCTCCATTTATTTAGGTTGAAAAACTTCAAGTTGTACAGAAAAAAAAGGGAAGAAAATGAAACTAATATTTAATGAATAGCAACTGTATGTCAGGAACTTCACATATTATCTCATTTAATGTTCCCAATAACACAACCCAATAAGTCTTATTAGGAGTGATAGTCAAAATATTTAATAAACAGTACAGCAAGGGTACCCACTGTCAGAGTGGACACTGGCCCAATCAGAACAGAGCCCAGCTGTAGGCAACTGCTCCACCCATGCTGTTAAGTATCAGCTGACTGTCAGCCCTGAGTATGTCATCCCGCATTACAGGTGGGCAAATGAATGCTCAGAGAGGTTAGATAATGTATCAAGGCCACATAGCTAGTATACAGAGAAGCTAGGACTAGACCCTGGACGAGTCCAATTTCGAAAACCAGTGCTTTTGCCACCATACTATGGTGGTTCTTCCTGATCTCTAAAGGCCAGCAGGAGTGTGGGAAGTTGGGTCTAAGTTTTCTGTTATCTAATCCAATATCTAGTCACTGGACTACTTTACTGCCCCAAAGAGGAATAAGCATTGTTTATGACTCTAAAGTACTGACCCTCACTCATTCCACAGATCACACACAACAAAGAGTCATGTTGCTTTGGAGTCACACTTCAGATGTTAATAAAACTGAGTGGGACATTTTCATTACTTTTAGACACTGAAGGGGTTAGCAAAAGGAGACAATTCTCAAATAATGCTCCTGGCTCTCCTTGCATTTTTTTTTAAAGTCTGTATTCTTTAAAATTGAACTACACAATGAAGTTCCCTTCAGCAAATACACTTCATGTGCTGAAAAATGTACCAAATGTAATTTTGTTCTCTGAAAGTTCAAGGCAATACTGTGCATTCTACACATATTACTACAGTTCGTGAATTCTAATTTGTTTCAAGACCTCATATGTTCTATGAACATATGTTCATTTCTGGATCCTGTTTTTTACTCAGGTCATGGATCAGCCACTACACAGCACTAGGGCCAGACACTATACATCATGCCAAATCCTTTCCGGGAATGAAAACATTCAACAATGTTTGGTTTGTTTTGAGGTTGTTTCCATTACAGCCCTGTAGGAGATTCTAATAAATGTGTTTCTACTATGAAATCAGTTCTTCTCTGTAAAGGAAAGGGGATTTTTTTCCCTTAGGTCAGTTTTACTGGAATATAACACTAACCTACAGGCAATCAACTCATTCTGATTTGTGACCAAAATTTACTTTTCTAGCAATAAAAGAGTGAACCCCAGGAAATATTATCACTTTAAAAATGCTTTTTTGAAGATACAACTTTTTTAATAAAAATAAATGATAAATCTTTTTAAAATGTAAAATTTGTAGAAAGACATGTTGAAATAACTTCAGAAGAAATCAACCAAGCTATGAAATATATGATTTAGAACTACTCATAGGAAATATTGTACATATGCCTTTTGTAATATGGGTGTTGGATCCTCTGTCCATGCAAGTCATTCAAAATATTCAATAACCAGTATGGCATAGACATCAGCCATTCAAAATGGAAGCCAACCCTAGCCCTGGAACACAGGACTGGAGTCCTCTGCTATACCACAAATTAACCCTTTAGTTGCTGGGTAGATCTTGGGGTTCTAGGGAGAGATCAGGTCAGCTGGAGTGGGGGTAGGCACTCAGTGGGCTCAGGGAAGGAACTATTTACTGATCACTAACAGGTATTCAGTATTTAATAACCAGCACAGCTGGTTAGTAATTACCAGTAGTATATTTTAATTTATATTTTAATATTATATGAAATTTTATATTATTAAAAGTAACATGTATGGCAGGTACTATCTGAAAAATCAACTCTGCCAATCAATATGCTGTACTCAAAATGTCTCTTCAAGGCCTGCTGGCCTCAGGCCCTTTGCCTACTGTACCCTTAGCCCTGGGTCCCTGGGCAGCCATGTTATATATGCCATATTACTCAGCCCTTCACTGGCCACAGCCAACAGGACTCAGTAAGGACTCACAATCCAACGGCTGAAAATCCATAGGCCAGCCAACAACTCTTTTTGGCCTGACACATAAAGATAACCTGGCCAACCAATGAGATTCCCAGTCTTAGGAATTTGAGTTAGGAAACAGGAAAAGACTGATACAAGTAGCAGTCCTTTCCTGGCAGGAAATGAGAATGGGAAAGGTGCTATTGAAGGGATCACTAAATACACAGAGGATGGGAGGAGCTAGGGCTGGGCACAAGTGGTAACGGTTAATCACAGAAGTAAATATGGACATCACAGTATGGACAGCAGTACATGAGGGAGGGTGGCAATCCAGGTGCCAGGAGGGACAGAATACAGGGAGACCTCTGCTTTGGGTTTACAAATCAAGGGAACACAACTGACAGATGACCTAGAGAAATTCTCCTGGATTGAAACAACCAACAAAGCCCCACTTTTTCTTGACCCCCAAAGGCCTGATTCAAGCACTGCAGACAAGCAGCTTGTCAAGCGTGATCCCTGGCCCAGCAGCATGAACATCACCTTGGAACCTGTCAGAATGCAAATTCCCACTGAAGCAGAAACTCTGGGGGTGGAGCTCAATAGTTCATGTTTCCATAAGCCCTCCAGGTGATTCTAACCCAAGCTCAAGTTTGAGAACAAACCCCTCAACTCAAGTTGGCTTTGCCAAGAGTGTAAGCATTACCTGGAAGTGGACTGTGTGCAGCTGCCCTCAGAGCACCTCAGGGGTAATCTTCCCAGAGGCAGATTCTTGAGTTGGTCAGATTTGCTGACCAAGGAACTGACTTCTGTGCAATACATGTACGCCTACCAGTTCCAGTATATAATTCACCATCCAAGCAGCTGAGGGATACAGTATACTTTGAACAAGCAACCATAGGCAAACCCAGGAACTGAAGATTTGAAGATGCCACCTGAAAGTTACAGACATTGAGTGTGAGTCTGATGAGCAGCTTTTAATGTGATCTTTTCACATTACTTAAACCAGGTTGCCTTCTTCCTGAAAATGGGGAGAGCAAGCGTTTGTAGTTGAGGCGTACTAGGTAGACTGTTTTAGGCACGGACAACTTTGATACTGCATAGAGGAGAAAGGTTAGTGTACCAATGGACAAGAAACAGACTATAGGGAGATGTCAATTGCTGTCTCTCAGTCCACTGCCTACGTGCAACCTCCGCTGTTCATGCTGTCAAGTTTTATATTACATGACCTTGCCCTCTAGGCATAGGGTATACCCCGACCCAGAGGCAGCTAAGTCAGGCAAACCACTTACCTACAATGTGACCTGATGCAGAAGATGATCTGTACTCCTATGATCATCCCACTCAAAAATGTGAAGACTGTAGCAGTTAGAAATGAGCTAAAGCTTACCAAAAATGCCCTGCAGAAGAGAAGGATCTACAAAGGCTCATGGCAAGACAAGGTGACAACAAAAACAGAAGGCAAAACAAGATGCAACAGCAACAGCACAGGGTTCCAAGAAATAAAATCAGTTGGCCATTCATTAAGGCTATGGACACATACAGAGAGAAGCAGATACTGCGAGGGACATCCTGTAATCTGGAGAGATGGAAAGCTTAACTGCCCAGATTTCTGCCAGCTGGTGTCCTTACAATGTCCACCTTCTCGTATTTAGGTAGAGTGAGTTGCTAGATTGCCTGAGGAGGGAGTTATTTCCATTAGTTTGAGTATAAGAGCAGGTGAGGGCAATCAACAAGATGAGAGAGATGCAGCAGCGTCAACTAGAGAGACATGGACAGTGAAAGACAGAAACAGCAATACAGACCAACGGAGACAGAGAAAGACAGTCCCTAGAGATGCAAAGCTTGAAGGGCATTCTGTTGAGAAATGTGGTCATGGCCACAACCCCCTCTCCCAGAAGTTTAACCTGTAGTTCAATTTAAAGAAGAATGAACTAACGAGTGCACAAATGAATAAATAACAAAATATATTTTAAATGACTATATAAAGTTAGTACTTGTCAGGGTGGACAGAGGTGACTGGTAGCAGAAAGAGCAACAAAGTTTCTAAATGAAATCACAGTAAGAGTAGAAACAGATGGCACCAGTGGGCCAGCACCTTGCCCCAAGCCATGTAGTCAAAGAGGAACAGAAAGACTGGATCTGTGCGGTGGCAAATCCAGCAACCGATCCCACCCCAGGTCTTCTGCTGTCCCCAAGAAAAGCTAACGTTTCTAAAGAGCTCAACTATTTGAATTACAGACCAGTTTTTGCTACCACATCTTTGCTCAGTGGTGGCCTGCATGGGGATCTCACTTAGGGGCCAGGGAAATGATAGAAGCAGGAGGGTGCTGCCCCCGACATATCAGCTCAGTCATAACAGGTGACAATGCACAGTCCAGCACCAGCAATGGCAACAGTAGCAATCAAGGGAACACAAAACTTGTCAACGTTGGTCGCAGCAAAAGTGGCAAAGAAAGCCTGTTCTGAAGCAAACAGCTCAGGGTAGCAAAGGGGTGATCTCCAGCATGAAAGGGCTGGTCAGAGTTCTGGCCCAGTGCCAAGAGAGGACCAGCAGGGCCAGCCCCGGACCTTGGGACATTCCCACACAACACAGGACATTTTGCTCTCACTGCCTATTTTGGCCCTGCCAATTTGACCCCAAGAACAGTTTTGTTCTGCATTTACTCGTTCTTCCAGAGTATGGACCGCTTGGATTACAAGAATTCATCTTTACTAAGAGTTTAATAACTGTATTTCAACATTAGTAAGAAATTATCTTTGAATGTATAAAAAGGGATTTGACACCTTGAAAGCAGCTGAGCCCACAAGAGGAAACACTGTGCTGATCTTCCCAGTTATAGAGTTGGCACATGTTGCGTTAGGTTCTCTTCTTAAGAGTACTTGGGCTTTACCAGTTCAGAACAATGAAAACCTGGAGCATGGGGCCTGAGAAAGGGAAAAAATTAAAAGGCAGCCCCTCAAATCCCAAAGCTGGCCTGATGCTCACATCTAAGCCATGTGATTCTCCTATTGGACATTAACAATTTCACATAATACCAACTTTAGGCAAGATAACTATGAGAACAGGAGAATGTGACACAAAACAAGTTAAGTACCAAGTCAGAGTCATTGTGCCCACAAAAGCTGCCAAACACTGCCCCCTCTCTGCTAAAATGAGTAACTGCTACTTCTTTACCAATTACAGCTTTATCCTCTACAACCTGCCCCGCCCTGTAGATTTTATTGAGATACCCAGTCATAGAGTCATCCCTGATACCTGACAGCATCCAATCTAGAATGAACCCTCACTTCAACAGACCCTCCCCAATCACTAACCAAAGCCTAAATCCTGTAGTAGGTTTTTCCTATTATCCTTACTGAGAGAGCCCATGGTTCTCCATGATATATATTTTCCCTCCCTGCAACAAGTAATAAATTCAACTTGTTCAACTTACGGGTGTGTTTCTGGTGGACTTGAGCTGAAGGTCATTGGCACGCCCCTAAAAATGCATTCTTTCAATTGACTTGTTTTGTCTTTAATTGTAATGTGTATGTGTTACATTAAATGTTGAACATAAACTTTCGGCATCATATTTTATGATTGGGGGTTAACAGTGTTTTATATGTTGACTGTACAATAGCTACAGTTTAATGAGAACAGGTAAATAGCCACAATTATATGAGGAGAAACTGCCTAGTTAGGTTGTATTGTAAGTAATGTTAATTATTAAACCACTTGCGTCCATTTAAATGAGAATTTGGTGGGTTTAACAAAATGGGTGTCAGTTTGGGGGCTCAGGTATAGGTAACATTTTTTCCCTTTTAAAATAATGGTAGTTGCAACTTTGACTTAGGAGGATTTGTACTAAAAGAGATTGCCAGGAACAAATGACAAATTCGTAAGTACTGAGATCCATTCTGAAGAGTGGGAAAATTCTAGAATATCTGAGGGGAGGAGTTGCTCACAATTTACTCATGGAATCACCAAGAACTTAATACTGATTTCCAAAAGTTATAATAAATAAAACTGGTACAACTAATCAAAAAATAATATGGTTGACATCCAAAACTGCACATTAAAATAGATTAGAAACAAAGAACTGAAAAACCGTGTGTCATTCGTAACATTGGAAACTGTGAAAACTGACCTGAGAAAGTCGATACTTGCTGGAAATCACCACCATATAGAAAAAATGACAAGTGGTGAAACTGCGTAAGATAAAATGTTATTGACTATAATTCCGCAGATACATCACACATTCTTGAAAAATTTACATTTGTAAAATTTGACTCAGAGACCTTGATAAAAATAGTATTCACAAATAAAAATTTACACAGCAAATTTTACTATGAAAAATTATTTATTGATACAGCAAATCTGTAAAGTTAAGATGAAACTAATCCATCCTAATGAAAATACTTTCAGAATAAAAATACAAATGGGAAAAATGAAAATGGTTTATCTGTACAATTTATAAAACTGATCAAGGACTTTAGTTGGAGTAAGAGAATTTTTTCATTAAAAATTTTCTCAATAAAAAATTATTAATGTTGGGGTATTAGTTAAGATACAGCTCCATACACCAATAACAACAAAATTAAAAACATTGGCTTAAACAGATGGAAAACTATTTTTCTCTCCAGTTTGGAAGTAAGGGCACTCTAGGGCTGGTAAGGCAGTTCCATAGTCATTGGGGTCCTATTATACAGCTGCTACACCATACTTGATATGCATCCACATAATTCAAGATGGTTGCTCAAACTCCAGCCATCAAGTCTACATTCCAACCAACAGGAAAGAGGAAGGATGAAGAAAACCTGTCCTTTTAAGGACACTTTTCAGAAGTCACAACATCATTTCTGTTTATATCTCATTGGCCAAAACTTAGTACATGGCCATACCTAGCTACAAAGGAAGCTGGGTAATGCGGTCTTTAAGCCAAGCGGTAATGTGAACAGCTGAAAATAGATGTTCTTATTACTAAGCAAGAAGTCTAAGATATATATTGGGAGGCAATTAGCAGTCTCTGTCTCTGCTAGCATAACTGTGATATGCATGCCTGTACTCAGAAAACAGGGAGTCCTTAAATTCGTGTAGCTAAAATAGATTGGGGATCCAAACTGCTAGATCAAAGAGTACTGGATCAATATGGTATAAAGTGAAAAGGCAGGTATAGAATGTCTTTGTACCCTTCATAGACATATCAGTTAGGCTCTAAGTGACAGACTCTGGACTTTCCACTAAGCTGTGTTCATGGGGACTCAAATGTTATCATTTGGAATACTAGTAGAGGACTCTTACTCACTCTAACTAGAAATCAGGAAACCTCAACAGGAAGAGCCTGTGGTAGATTTCCCTTCCATGCCAATCTTGTACCCAGGCCTTTTGCAATGCAATATTGCAGCATCTCCCATTGAGAAGTGGAGCCAATTTCCCTACTCCTAGAATCTGGTTTGGACTTGTAATTTGCTTGACCAATTCGATCTAGCAGAAGTTATGTGAAATCCAAGCCTGGCCTCAAAAGACCTTGCAAGCTTCTGCTCTTTCTTTTGGGACCCTGCCAAACTGCCATGTGAACAAGCCCAAGTTAACCAGCTGGACAAAAAGAGACATGTGGCTGAGTTACCCTCATTGCCCAAACCACCCATCAGTCAACTCCCACAACCAGAGTCACCTAGCTGACCAGACACATGAGTGAGCCCAGCTAATATTAGAAGAAACACCCCACCTGAGCCCAACCCAAACTGTCAACCCACAGGATTTTGAATTGAATGGTTGTTTTAAGTCACTAAGTTTTAAAAGTGGTTTGTTATGCAGCAAAAGCTAACTGATACAAACTTTAACTAAAATAAGGCCAAACCAGGCTTAGTTGTCTCCAAAGGCTGAAGCTGACAATTCTGAATACAATTCTGAAGGTTTTTCCTTCAGTATATTAAGTCCAAACCTCTACATTCTAGAAGTTGTTATCACTAGTTACAGTTCTATGAGGCTTGGGCAGTGCAGCCTACCATGTTCCAGCACCTATGTAGCATTATGGCAGATCTCCACATGAGGAAAATTACGGCATGCAAATTACAGACATGGTTTGCTTTTTAAAGCTTTTTTAAATTACAAAATAAAAAAAAATCTTTTAAAAACATAATGCATCCATATTCAAAGTTTAGGAGTAGATGTGCATTTATAAGTGCATATGACAGCATCGCTTTTTCTCCTACTATCATGACCAGCAATAATTGGCATCTCCCAGAAAAGACACACAAAAAAATACTGTGACACTGTTGTATAGTAACCCTTTGTTCTCAAGGACTCAGGTTCACTGACAAACTTAGCCTCATCAATAGTCACAAAATGTGGTAGATAAGATATCCCAAATAGGTGATAGGATTCTCATGAGAGCTTACCAACTTTGCATTCTATAATGGTACGTACCTCTTGTGATATCTTTTATTAGTCAATGTTGTAGCTATATATCAACATAGTTTACTTTTAAACTGTTTTAACTGCCATAAATCAACCACATGCCATAGGAAGTGACCTGGCTACAGAAGCAAAGCATCTAAGCAATCTAAGCATAGTGTCCACATTGGGAAGGGGTTCCAGTGTCCAGGGGAAGACGTTCAAAGCTCCTCTCTGGTCCTCTTCCTATCCTTCTACACAAGTAGTGGAGGAATGCTGAACGGATGGGTGAGAGCTGGAACACTTGTTGCAACATAGTTTCTGTAGGTAGAGCCTTGGGAATATAAACAATCCCCCATATGGGTAGAAAGTCACTTTCTGGATTCATTCCCTCTGGAGCTGGTGGCTGAGAGGTTTTTTTCTCATTGGAATGGCAAATTCCAAGATTTGATTTTGGCTTCAGGGAAATGCTAAGACATTCATCCTGCTTTGGTCTGAGTTCCAGGCTGCCTCTACCCTAAACCTCCTTGTGGTAGAGTTCAGCTTGGTAGAGGGCTGAACTGGGATTTGAAGCCAATGTCCCAGTTAATAAAATGTTACCTTACTTTCTTTTGCCACTTTTCAATGCATATGCATACCTTACATGGTCAGGCCAACGCAAGATCTAAGTAGTCCTGAGTTTCCTGGCCTATTACCGTAATTCTATCCCATAATAGTATCACGACCTCCCCTCCATCCCTAACGCTAACATGCTCTCAGCAGATAGAGCGAATGAATATATGCCCTGGGAATTGGTACATGGAGTGCAAAGTTCAACAAAAGACACTGAGGTTCAGTCCTCAAAACTTGAAACACTGCTTCTACTGTAGGCCCGGAATGTAATCTCCCAGGTGTAACAGGCAGGCATTGGTATTGGTGCAAATATTCATTTTAGGAGCTAGGGTAGCCTTGTCCATGACTTGAAATTGCAGGAGCAGCACGGTCTGCAACATGATCTAGGTCTCCCTGAAATAAGTAATGTGGTATTTTTGGCCTATTGGATTGTTAGATCCAAATAGTCAAATGGCCAACTAGATGGCGGCCCAGACTCTATTCCTCTTAATCTTAACTGTATCCAGAGATAAAGAATGATGGTGAAGTAAAATTCCGGGGTTCCATGTGCCTTCTCTAAAGTTTTCTGAGTCCCTTCTCCATCATATGTCCTCCTCATGTTGACTCTGACTTGGACATCACATAAACCCTAATTTGTGAATTTGTGGAAAGAAGATAAAAGGATAAAGTAACAAAAAATAACCCCTAGTGATTTGCAAGTCCTAATCAGAAGGCAGTATGTTCTTTGCAATGGCTTTCCTCATCAGGTATCTTCAGTCAGCATTAGCTAAGCTTCTAATGGTTGTGGGTTTCAGAAACTTCAGAGTGTGAATGCAATCACTGCAGGGAAGCAGAGTTCACCAATAAAAAGGAACTGAGGCCTTTACTGCATGGGAAAAGTAACCTCTTGGACTAAGGTGGAGAGAAAAACTTGATTGAAAGAAAAAACCATAAATCTCCCATAGCTATATGGAGACCCTCAAAAATAGACTGTATAATTTGGTAGTCCTACATATGGACAAATTCTAAAAGCTGTATCACAGGAAGATCAGAAATTAGCCAAGCATGTCTTGGGAGCAATTTGTAAGACAAGGTTGGAAGTCTGCGCAAAGATATAGCTTGAAACTGAGTACAATGCTTAAAAGTTTCCCTAGTAGGAAAGCAATGTATCAGGAAAGGGACAAATAATCAAGTCACTGGACCAAAAGATGAAAAAAGCCTGGTGTCACCAGGTTTTGGTAAGGGCTATCTGCCACAACACACTGAGAAAGGCCAACATTTGATCCAGTTATCTAAATGAACAACTGCTACAGGAAAGGGTTGCCAACTAGCCTGGGCATCATTTTTGGCCTTACCAAAAACAGGAACACATTAAACTCTGCCTAATAATAAGGCCCAATACCATAGTTATTGGTGATATGAGAAAGTCTTGTGATATGAGAAAGTATTGTTAATAGAGAGATCAGACCACAGTACGTTGTACCAGTACAGAATATCCTGATCCAGTAACTGTCCACAAAGGAGTACATCTTCTGAGAACATAGCAATGATATACTATCCAATCATCACTCTCCTTCAACACTTCACATTTTTATGAAATAACTAAGGAGTAAGAGCTATGTATACAAGGTGAGTGTCTTAATTTGGGTTCCCTCAGAAGCAGACCCTGAGACAAAAATTCTAATGCAAGTATTAAAAACTTAATGCAATTTAGGAGTCAATCCTAGGAAACACCCATAGGGGAGTGAAGTGGTACAGGGAAAGGAACAAAGTCAATAGAGTGCTATCCACAGAGCACCTGCTGTGGGTGACTGGAGCTTAGCCCCATGGGTAAAACTCTGGGAAATCATATAGATCACATACCTTAGGGTGACCTCGCTCAAGGGGTGAGAAAGCTAGGGTACTTACACATAAACTCCAATCAGTGTTTGGTTGAGGGACACTCTCAAAAGGTGTTAACCCTCTAACTCTTCCAGCCAATCATACAAAGGGTAGAAAAGCCTTCCAAGGTTTCTGATAAAGTGCTCTAACAAAGCCCTCAAAGAAATTATTTGCAGAAATCAGCTGGAGCACACAGAAATGGTACGGCTAAGGGATAGGAGACATAACAGACAGCATTAGCTACATGTATCTGAACCACAGGAAAATCTTACCCCTTGTCTTTTGGGGACAGTGGCTTAGGCAGACTACATGAAGGAGACATAGGACAGAATACTGATGGAAATTTGAAATTTGATGGCAACTTGAAGATTTCAGGAGTTGACAAGAACATCTGGAGAGAAAACAACATAGCCACCAGCATTATCATGGGCCTTGAAACTGGCCCAGGAGCAGAACTAGTTGCGTTGGCTACTGCACTATAGAGGAGGAACAATAGACCACAGTGGAGCCCTTTGCCAGTAATTGGGCAATGACAGCATTTTATTAGGTGACAGTAGATAGTTTCACCATTTGGGTAGAGGCTTTTCAAACCAAACAGCCACCAACTAAGACAGCCACAAAGATTCTGGTTCAATAATTTCTCTTAACTGGGAGATCTCAGAAAATGGACCAAATCTGGGGGCATATTTCTTGGGACTATTGTGTACTCTAACCAGTGTCCAGGTTTTCCATATAGCATAATCACTCATAGGCCAGGGAGCCAAGGAACAAGAAGAACTGTGCGATAAAGACTGAGATACAAAGAGCTATGATGAAATGAGAGGTTATTGAGCTCACGACCTCCTCATGATTCTAAGGAAATTAGAACCCGAGTACCCAATGGATTAAGACAGATGCTTTCTCAGGACCTCTGGTGCAGCCTGAGGGTTACTGGGAAACCTATTCACCTCTTGTCTTCCATAGAGGCCTTGAGTGAAGGAAAGCACTCAGAGTCCCTGTTGTTCTACTCACTTCCCTCCTTGCACATTCTGCAGACAAGTCATCAGGTTGAGTCAGATTCCAGTACAATCAAATGGACCATTTTTGCTGGTGGGCTGGATCATTGTGCATTTATAAGATTGCATTCACAGAAACAGTACTCTCTTCTGCTTCTTCTGGCCTCCAAGCAGCTGACAAGGTAAACTGACTATCCTGGTTTTCCTCCCCAACATGGCAGCCAGGTCTAGGGCTACTTCCCCATGAGTCTAGGTTTCTTGTTGAAGACGGGACTTCTTTGAAGATGGGACTTCTTTGTTGAGAGTTTCAAGTTTTCTACAACACTTTCTCTGTGGAAAATTGGCAATAAGATAGGTTTCATATAGAGACTTGGGGCATTTTGTATCCCAAACATCATATTTTTTGGACTATGCGATCATCTAGTGCTCATCGTATGGGCCTCCTTGGTAGGCTCTGTTCAACGATACTGTACATTATGTAAGATGAAAAAGAGAATAGGGTGGTGAATTTTCCACTAAATATATAGTGTAGTCTTTAAGTTAACATCCTGAATAAAACTGTTCCACAAGTTTCTGAGGATGACATCAGAGGCATTCACTGAACATCTTTGTTCACATCTCTTTGGTCCAAGAAAGGCTTTTAAGAGCCATGATGTGGATCAGGGAAATGGCTGCATGAAAAAGACTGAGAGAACTTACCTGCAGATTTTCTCCCCTAAAGTAGATAGTCACATACAGCTTAGCTGTTAACCACTTTGGGGTTAACAGAGAAAGAACAAGAAGTAAAGAATGTTAAATTTCAGTTAAAGAAGTTCAAAGACCCCAGCTGTACCTGCTTCCACCCTCCATCCTTAATCCTCCCTAAGAAAAGAAAGGCTGAATTCATTTGGTCAGAGTCCAGGACCCTCACTGGGCTGTTTTTCAGAGCACGGAACTTGGGGTTATCAGTAAGACCCTCTCAGGTATCATTGTCTCCAGCTCAAGTGACTGCAGCTTTTAATCTCACTGGAGTGGAAAATTCCAAGATTTTATTTTGGGCTTAAGAGCTCTGGATTGATGTTTGGAGCCAAAGCACCAGCTAGTAAACATTACTTCGCTTACCTTTGCCTCTTTTGTAGACCTTACAAAAAGGGCAGTTAAGCCAAGGACGGACTGGGGTACCTCTGGGTTCCTTGATGTAATATCATCCTAATCGCATCTCCTAATAGCACCCTAATGTCACCCCAACCTCCAACATAGTACAAGAGTCTAAGTCCTAATAGTGGTAACAGTAAAAAGAAACCAATCAGAGCATGGCTGTAAGAAGTATGAAATCTGGACAATTAATGAAAACTTGGAAGAGTCCAGCACACAGTGAGTTTTCATTGTAGATCTATCCCTAGGCTGCAGAACCCCTACGAGAAGACTGATGATGTGAAAAGTGCTGATGTGCACTCAGGCTCCCAAAGGTTTGCCAGTAGCACACTAAGCAGAGTCTGATAGGAAATGCACAAGATCTTGGTAGGAGGAGGGAGCAACTCTTTGACGGTCCAGACCTTGTTGTAATAACTAACACCACTGTCCTGCATTCCCAGCTTTGCTTATTTTCTGTGTTCCACACTAGATTCTAATCTGTTCTCCCTGTTCCCCTATTACCTGACCTTGACTCTGATTAATCACACACTAAGTTTCATGTGACTAACAGTTTCAGGTTCCTCCCTGAACCATAAGCCCCTGTGGCACAGGCAGTAAATGTAATGTAAAACCTGCCATTTGTTCCCCTACATTGTCTAGGCCTCTAGCACATATACAGGACCAGGTGACTAGTTTTGGACAATGAAATATAAGTGGATGTGACATGTGCCACTTCTCGGCTAAGGCAATAAGAAGACTACATGAAATTTTCCAGCTCTCCTACAGTGGCACCTGGAAAAGCCACAGGTCCCAGATGGTGCAGCCCTGGAGCCTCACTCAGCCTGGAATACTGAGTGACTGTGCGGAGCAGATCCTCTCTCATTCTCACATCCTTCCGACCTGCATGAGCTCTGCCTTGTGAGCAAGAAATAAACTCTTGGTGTGTAAAACCCCTGATACTTCGAGATTGTTTGTTCTCAGAGCATAATCATATTCCTATAGGAGACAGCTCCCCTTCTTCTACATGCATAGCCCTTATTTCATACTCTTAACTTAGTTGTTAAATCTAGTATGTTAAACCCAGATTCCTGTAAACTGGCTCTACGGGACAAAAGGACAAGCACAAGTCAGCAAGCAAAGCTTTAACTTTCAATCAAATACATAGTAGTGAGCAATACAATTCAGTAAACACAACTGTTTTCTACTGCACAAAAAACAGGAAATAATTAAATTTCTTATAGACATTTCTTTATTATATTTTCCCACTTGAATATTTAGAGAATAATTTAAATGTAATGCATACTGACAGCAAGCACAGTATCAATTATTAGCTTTTTTTAATATTTTTCTGTTCTCACCCTTTATTCCCTTAGGAAAAACATATTTAGATGACCTCAAAGAAACAAGTATTATGCTAATCACAGTATGCAGTAACACATACAAGCCCATACTCAATAGAAAAGAAAGCAACAAAGAAGTGAAAAAGTCTTTCTCCTCAAATCAGTTTAATTTATTTTTCCACAGCCATATAAATTTAAAGTATGAAACAACAATAATACAGCTATAGAATCTAGGTTCTCTTTCAAAGCAGCGGCATATAAAACATAGAAAAGCTAAAACCTCAGCACAAGCTTCAAAAGAACAAGGACTGAGAGGATTTCGATGAAGACATGAAATGCACAAAATACAGTACACAAAAATACTAGAATGCATAAAATATAAAGCTACACATTTCAGGTAGAAAGCATTGTAAAATATATAAAATATGCAAGAAATCAAAACCAAAGAGATTTTTCTTAAGAGTACCATGAATACACTGGAACTGGCAATTAGCATTTGAAGATGGGAACAAGAAAATAGCACTTTCCCATTTAAAACTTTATTTCTAGGCTTTAGGATTTCACCTTCTTGACATCCTTCTTTCCAGAGCTCTCAGTAGCTGACTCTGCTTTTCTTTTCTGTGACTAAAATGGAAACAGATTTAATGTTCTGCTCCAATATGCACATTTTTAAATGGCCCAACAATGTTAAATCTAGGATGTAAATGCATTAAAAAAAAATTTTAACATGAATATTCACTTAAATGTTATACTCACAGTTAATGTTCTATATAGCCCAACAAACTATATAACCCAATGTAAAATAACCTTCCAAGATGTTTCTTTTTAAGAAAAGACATAAAATACCCATCAAAAATAGTCATCGAGTGTCTACTTACACGTGGTACTATAAATGTACCCTTAGCTTAAAGAACTACTTAATACTTAAAGATTTCTGGGCAAAATGTTATTTATGAGTGTATTATTTTTAAAAACCTTATGACAGATGTTAAAATACCATATTTCATGTATTCTATGATGCACATTTCTTTCCCACTTTCGCATCTCTGATATTGGGATGCATATTACAATTGATGACAAATTATAGTTACTTGGTAGCAGTTTTTCTTAGTGGTACGTAAAATAATGCTGTGTCTTATAATGGAAGGCATCTTAGACTTGATGAAATGTGGTAGTTTACTTAACCACACTCAAATAATATGATCTATTAAAAAGCATTTTAAATTATAGCTATACATGGAAACCTGACTGGATTAAAATCAAGTCATCATATTAACTTATTACTAAGTAAAGCTTTGCTGTCTGCTCAGATAGCACTCATAGTTCCACAAAGATCAGAAAACTTATTTGATAAAATCAGAACTCCCAGTTTCAAACCCAACCCTATCCCATCCTACCCCACCCCTCTCCAACTCCCATGACAACTCAATTCGAAGGGTGCTACTTGCATTGTACTTCTGCTTAAAGTCACGAGGAATTTTTTTTTAATACTGAGCCCTGTTACTAGGGAGTGTCTAACCATATGTTCTACAAACAATGGAAACGTGGTTGTAGTGTAATTCTTTTTCTGTCAAAAACAAATTAACATTTCATAAAGCCAGTTTTTATAATAGGCATCACTATGGCATTAAACATAATATAGGCATTTTAATTATGTAAAAAAAAATGGGATCTACCTAAAAGTTAGGAAAATGCTGAAAATTTTACCATTGGAGTTTTAGTTGCCCGTTTCTTCTTTTCTGCTCTCTCTCTTTCCTCAATTTCCATATTTTCTTTCTCAATCAATGAAATCAGAGTATTACAGCGTCTCTGGAATTCCTAAACCAAATAATAGAAGAGTTTTAATTTCTGCAACCAGGCATAATTTTTAGAACGTGGTAATTCTTTAATTGTATCATTTCTGCGGTACAGAATTTCTAAAGTTGGTATTCTTCAGAACAACATTCATACAGGGTATTAATAGATTCCATTAAAAGTGTGTGTAGGGGGGGTTTAAGTGCCATTCAGTGGGTGAATGGACCAATAAATTGTGAAATATACCATGACATACTACCCAGCAATAAAGAGAAAGAATCTATTGGTGCATGTCAAAAACTGGGATGAACCTCAAGGGAATTATAACTGAGCGAAAAACGCCCATCTCAAAAGGTTACATATCCTATTATTCTATTTATATAACATTCTTGAAAACAAAAGTTTAGGATGTATCACCAGTTGCCAGGGGCTAGGAAACGAGGTTGAGCGGCCTGACTATAAAGAGCTAGCACAAGGGAGTCTTGTGCGGGTGCTGTATGGGAAACTACACGTGATAAAACTGCACTGAACTACACACACACACACACAAAAACGAATGCATGTATAACTGAAATCTGAATAAGCTCTGTGGATTGTACTAATGTCAATGTCCTGGTTGTGACACTGTACTACAGTTATGCAAGATTCTACCATCAAGGGAAACTCGGGGAAGGGTGCATGGGACCTCCCTGTACATTTCTTTACAACTTCCTATGAATGTTTAAATACTTCAAAATGAACAGTTAACAAAAATCACATAAATAAAGAGGAAAAAAAAAAAGGAGATCTCTTCCTGCCAAAAGAAGTTTGGGAAGTACTCAGTTTGGAAAAAAACAGATTTCTTTCCTATAGAGGTTTTCAGAGCCTTTAAATTCTTGATGAGCACTGTCACCCACTAGGTGGGATATGTAGGATGCAAGCAGTGTCCAGAGCTACCAATAGAACTCTCTTCTCACTGGACACCTTACAGGATCAGAGTTTGAAGGAGCACATCTCAGGAGAAACACTGCTGCATTTGTTAATTCAGAGCAAACAATAGCTGGAAAGATTTTGCATTAACCTTGCCATTACCTGTATTTCACTGCCAGCAAATCAATGCATTCAAACTATAAACAGTTTTTATGAATGTATGGTGAGCATTAAACATATTATTCATCAATATGGACACTCATTTATATTAACTCTGTATACTTTGCTGTATTTTAAAGGAAAATGATAATTTAATATCAAAAGACAAGTAACATTTTGAAATATGAGTCCTTTTCTTGCATAAGCAAAATGTCTGATAAAATACAGAATAGCTATAAACACTCAAATGAAAATGTAGGCTTACTGGCAATTAAGAACCCCAACCAAAAAAATGGTCAAAGTGCAAGAATAGAGAACTGATAAAAAATTTAAATGTTCAAACATTTTTAAAAAATTTTCACTCAAACTGATGATCAAAAAATGCAAAAATGATGCCATCTTTGTCAAATCAGCAATGATACATACATGTGGGCCTGTGTGGTGTGTGGACCCAGTGTTGGCAGTAAGATGGCAAAATAGTAACTCTCATTCATTGATAGGGTACCGATGTTACCACCTGTTATGGACTGAATTGTGTCCCCCCAAATTCATATGTTGAAGCCTTAACATACCACAGTGTGACTGTGTTTGGAGAAAGAATCTTTAAGGAGATACTTAAGGTATAAATGAGGTCGTAAGGTTGGGGCCCTACTTCAAAAGAACTGATGTTCTTATAAAGAGAGGAAAAGACATCCAGAGATATCCCTCTCTCTACTGTACATGCATACAGAGAAAGGGTCGAGGACACAGCGAGAAGGCACCATCTACAAGTCAGGGAGAAGTGCCTCCCCAGAAATCAACCCTGCTGCCACCCTGATCCTGGACTTCTAATTTCCAAAACAATTAAGACATGTCTGTTCAAGCCACCCTATCTACAGTATTCTGTCATGGCAGCCCAAGCAGACAAATACAATACCTTTCTAGAAAGCAATTTGGGAATATCAATGAAGCATCTTAAAAGTTTCATACTCTCTGAACTAACAATTCCACCTTTAGAAACTTAATGTAAGGAAATAAGAGGTGTATACAAAGATTTACAAAAGAATGTTTAGAGCAACGTTATTATTAGCAGGGAAATACTGGGAACTAAATTTTTGGTAATTTAGAAATGGAATACACAGACACTTATTATACACATATACATACATATATATACAGAAATAGCTGAGAGAATATTAACTACAGTGTTACCAGTGGTTAGCAGCAGCTATTTCTGAGAGTGGGACCAATGGTAACTTTTATCTTCTTCATTCTGACCTGTATTTTCCAAAATTTCTGCAATGAACATTGAGGTTTTGGGCAATCTGTAACATTTTTAAGAAACCGAAAATGGTTTTTTAAGTAGTTTTACCTTTCCAAATAACAGCCAGAAAAATGGCATACAACATTGGAAATGTCACAGATAGAAATACTATCAACTATCCAGCATTTTCTACTCCCTAAAATTCAAGCCCAAAAGGAAGCAAAAAACCAAAGACAATCTAGCCAGAAAAATATTCCTCATTAACCAATTATTGCTTAACTATTAAAAACGATCTTACAAAACACTAGTATATTCAAGTTTCTTGTGAATTCTCAATTACCCAAGGTTAAATAATTTAGGAAAAATAACATCCTTACTTACCAAAACAATAGTGGTTATCTTTCATATGCAGACCAAATACTCTTCATAGCTTCATTCAATAACACATATACAAATTAAACAGCATGTTATTCAATTTATCTATTATGAAAAGGGCCAAGTTGACCCTGATGAGATTTCTTTGTTGGTTTCTAGGGAGACTAGATAGAGTCTTTATGTGAGGCTGATTCTTGAATCATTAAGCTATACCCTCTGGCTATTATTATTCTCAATAAGTAATAGTTGCCTGTGACTGCAGATATCTTTAGATACATATTCATGGTTCAAACGGGTGATTCAGGAAAGAAAACTAATACTTCTGAGACAGTCTCATATGCAGGGAAGCAGAGTATCTCAAAATGATTATAAATAGACTGAATAATAAGTTCTTACCTTCATTCCTTGTTACCTGTCACTAACTGCTCCAGACACTGAAAAATAATCCAACTCTCTAGAGAAAGGCACCAAGGAATGCCCAAGTCACGGGGTTACCTTCCTTGCATAGGTAATGTCACTTTTTCTAGAGATACCAACTGCATTTATTATTCACATGCTTAAAGACTGCCTGACTCAACAGATGGTACCATAAACGGAACACAAGCTAAAACCAGAAATTACAAGAAGAAAGGCCAGATTACCAATAAAACAGTGATTCACTTTTTGAATAACTAATTACAAAATGACTATGAGAAATTTCATGGTGTCAAAAGCACTTTCTTCTATCTAACCTCTCCTTTCACATCCATATTCTCCCAGATTCTTGTGCCTCCTTATCTTCCTATTTTCCTGGGGTTACAGGGAGTGATTCATATGGTCTCAAACTGTTTCCACAATTCTGCAGCCTAATTACATCTTTCTCTCACCACTTCCCCATGCTGGCTTTAGGAATAAAGTTGGAGGGAGAAAAATAGCACACAAGACGAAGAGAGATGCAAAAAGAAAAAAGCAGAAGAGAATAGGAAAATGACAAATGGAAAATTGCTGTGTAGTGTTAATAGCCATGAAAAAAGAAAAATACATTACCCTGTGTTCATGCATGGGAAAAGCTGGATTTTAAAAATGTTAGACCAATTTCTTAATGGCAGGGCTTCTCAGAGCTTATACCTTTCTCATGTCAATCAGAATCAAGGGCAGGATTCAGTACCAGCATTTCCCAAATATACATATATATATATATTTTTTGGTATCATTAATCTACAATTCCATGTGCAATATTACGGTTACTAGACTCCAAACATAATCAAGTCCCCACCACATACCCCATTACAGTCACTGTCCATCAGCGTAGTGAGATGCTATAGAATCACTACTTGTCTTCTCTGTGTTGTACTGCCCTCCCCGTGCCCCCCCAACATTACATCTGCTAATCATAATGCCCCTTTTTCCCCCTTGTCCCTCCCTTCCCACCGATCCCGCCCAGTCCCTTTCCCTTTGGTAACTGTTAGTCCATTCTTGGGTTCTGTGAGTCTGCTGCTGTTTTGTTCCTTCAGTTTTTCTTTGTTCTTATACTCCACAGATGAGTGAAATCATCTGATACTTGTCTTTTTCCACCTGGCTTATTTCACTGAGCATAATACCCTCTAGCTCCATCCACGTTGTTGCAAATGGCAGGATTTGTTTTCTTCTTATGGCTGAATAATATTCCATTGTGTATATGTACCACACCTTCTTTATCCATTCATCTACTCATGGACTCTTAGGTTGCTTCCATTTCTTGGCTATTGTAAATAATGCTGTGATAAACATTAGGGTGCATATATCTTTTTCAAACTGGGCTCCTGCATTCTTAGGGTAAATTCCTACGAGTGGAATTCCTGGGTTAAATGGTATTTCTATTTTGAGTTTTTTGAGGAACCTCCATACTGCTTTCTACAATGGTTGAACTAATTTGCATTCCCACCAGCAGTGTAGGAGGGTTCCCCTTTCTCCACATCCTCACCAACATTTGTTGTTATCTGTGTTTTGGATGCTGGCCATCCTTACTGGTGTGAGGTGGTATCTCATTGTGGTTTTAATTTGCATTTCTCTGATGATTAGTGATGTGGAGCATCCTTTCATGTGCCTGTTGGCCATCTGAATTTCTTCTTTGAAGAAGTGTCTCTTCAGATCCTCGGCCCATTTCTTAATCAGATTATTTGCTTTTTGTTTGTTGAGGTGCATGAGCTCTTTATATATTTTGGATGTCAATCCTTTATCGGATATGTCATTTATGAATATATTCTCCCATACTTTAGGTTGTCATTTTGTTCTACTGATGGTGACCTTTGCTGTACAGAAGCCTTTCAGCGTGATATAGTCCCACTTGTTCATTTTTGCTTTTGTTTCCCTTGTCCAGGGAGATGTGTTCATGAAGAAGTTGCTCATGTTTATGTCCAAGAGATTTTTGCCTATGTTTTTTCTAAGAGTCTTATGGTTTCCTGGCTTACATTCAGGTCTTTGATCCATTTTGAATTCACTTTTGTGTATGGGGTTAGACAATAATTCAGTTTCATTCGCTTACAAGTAGCTGCCCAGTTTTGCCAACACCAGCTGTTGAAGAGGCTGTCATTTCCCCATTGTATATACATGGCTCCTTTATCATATATTAATTGACCATATATGTTTGGGTTAATCTCTGGACTCTCTATTCTGTTCCCCTGGTCTGTGGATCTGTTCTTGTGCCAGTACCAAATTGTCTTGATTATGTGGCTTTGTAGTAGAGCTTGAAGTCAGGGAGCATAATTCCCCGTTTTTTCCTCCTTCTTAGGATTGCTTTGGCTATTCAGGATCTTTTGTGGTTCCATATGAATTTTAGGACTGTTTGTTCCAGTTCATTGAAAAATGCTGTTGGTATTTTGATAGGGATTGCATTGAATCTGTAGATTGCTTTAGGTAGTATAGTCATTTTGACAATACTTATTCTTCCTAGGCAAGAGCATGGGGTGAATTTCCATTTGTTAGTGCCCTCTTTAATTTCTCGTAGGAGTGTCTTGTAGTTTTCAGGGTATGGGTCTTTCACTTCCTTTGTTGGGTTTATTCCTAGGTATTTTATTCTTTTTGATGCAATTGTGAATGTATTTCTCTTTGTTAGCTCATTGTTAATGCATAGGAAAGCAAAAGATTTCTGTGTATTAATTTTGTATCCTGCAACTTTGCTGAATTCAGATATTAGTTCTAATAGTTTGGGAGTGGAGTCTTTAGGGTTTTTTATGTACAGTATCATGTCATCTGCAAATAGTGACAATTTGACTTCTTCTTTACCAATCTGGATGCCTGGTATTTCTTTGTTTTGTCTGATTGCTGTGGCTAGGACCTCCAGTACTATGTTGAATAACAGTGGGAAGAGTGGGCATCCCTGCCTTGTTCCTGGTCTTAGGTGAAAAGCTTTCAGCTTCTCGCTGTTAAGTATGATGTTGGCTGTCAGTTTGTCATATATGGCCTTTATGATGCTGAGATACTTGCCCTCTATACCCATTTTGTTGAAAGTTTTTACCATGAATGGATGTTGAATTTTGTCAAATGCTTTTTCAGCATCTATGGAGATGATCATGTGGTTTTTGTTCTTCTTTTTGTTGATGTGGTGGATGATGTTGATGGATTTTCGAATGTTGGACCATCCTTTCATACCTGAGATGAATCCCACTTGGTCATGGTGTATGATCCTCTTGATGTATTTTTGAATTCAGTTTGCTAATATTTTGTGGAGTATTTTTGCATCTATGTTCATCAGGGATATTGGTCTGTAATTTTCTTTTTTGGTGTGGTCTTTGCCTGGTTTTGGTATTAGAGTGATGCTGGCTTCATAGAATGAGTTTGGACGTATTCCCTCCTCTTCGATTTTTTGGAAAACTTTAAGGAGAATGGGTATTATGTCTTCTCTATATGTCTGATAAAATTCAGCAGTGAATCCATCTGGCCCGGGGGTTTTGTTCTTGGGTAGTTTTTGATTACTGATTCAATTTCGTTGCTGGTGATTGGTCTGTTTAGATTTTCTGTTTCTTCCTTTGTCAGTCTTGGAAGGTTGTGTTTTTCTAAGATGTTGTCCATTTCTTCTAGGTTTTCCAGCTTGTTAGCATATAGATTCTCATAGTATTCTCTAATAATTCTTTGTATTTCTGTGGGGTCTGTCGTGATTTTTCCTTTCTCATTTCTGATTCTGTTTATGTGTGTAGATTTTCTTTTTCTCTTAATAAGTCTGTCTAGGGGTTTATCTATTTTGTTTATTTTTTCAAAGAACCAGCTCTTAATTTCATTGATTTTTTTCTATTGTTTTATTCTTCTCAATTTTATTTATTTCTTCTCTGATCTTTATTATGTCCCTCCATCTGCTGACTTTGGGCCTCATTTGTTCTTCTTTTTCCAATTTCAGTAATTGTGACTTTATTCATTTGGGATTGTTCTTCCTTCTTTAAATAGACCTGGATTGCAATATACTTTCCTCTTAGAACTGCCTTTGCTGCGTCCCACAGAAGTTGGTGCTTTGTGTTGTTGTTTTCATTTGTCTCCATATATTGCTTGAATTCTGTTTTAATTTGGTCATTGATCCATTGATTATTTAGGAGCAGGTTGTTAAGCCTCCATGTGTTTGTGAGACTTTTTGTTTTCTTTGTACAATATATTTCTAGTTTTATACCTTTGGGATCTAAGAAGTTGGTTGGTAGAATTTTCAATATTTTTGAATTTACTGAGGTTCTTTTTGTGGGCTAGCAAGTGGTCTATTCTAGAAAATGTTCCATGTGCACTTGAGAAGAATGTGTATCCTGCTGCTTTTGGGTGTAGAGTTCTGTAGATGTCTGTTAGGTCCATGTATTCTAGTGTGTTGTTCAGTGCCTGTGTCCTTACTTATTTTCTCTCTGGTTGATCTGTCCTTTGGAGTGAGTGGTGTGTTGAAGTCTCCTAGAATGAATGCTTTTTTTCCCTATTGTTTGCATGAATTATCTTTTTCCATCCCTTCACTTTTAGTCTGTGTATATCTTTGGGTTTGAGGTCTCTTGTAAGCAGTATATAGATGGGTCTTGCTTTTTTATCCATTCTCTTACTCTGTGTCTTTTGATTGGTGCATTCAGTGAATTTACATTTAGGGTGATTATCAATAGATATGTACTTATTGCCATTGCAGGCTTTAGATTCGTGGTTACCAAAGGTTCAAGGGTAGCTTCTTTACTATCTAACAGTCTAACTTAACTCTCTTATTAAGCTATTATAAACACAGTCTGATGAATCTTTATTTCTCTCCCTTCTTATTCTTCTTCCTCCATTCTTTATATGTTAGGTGTTTTATTCTGTACTCTTTTGCATTTCCTTTGGCTGTTTTTGTGGATAGTTGTTTTTATTTTGTGCCTTTAGTTGGTATTTGGGTGGTCTGCTTTCTTTGCTGTGATTTTATTTTCTCTTGTGACATCTATTTAGCCTTAGGCATGCTTCCATCTAGAGCAGTCCCTTTAAAATAT
>JAVSCE010017522.1:0-22188 GCA_032199065.1 Smutsia gigantea
AATTTGAAAAGGACAGATGCACCCCTATGTTTATTGCAGCACTATTTACAATAGCCAAGAAATGGAAGCAACCTATGTCCATCAGTAGATGAATGGATAAAGAAGATGTGGTACATATACACAATGGAATATTATTCAGCCATAAGAAGAAAACAAATCCTACCATTTGCAACAACATGGATGGAGCTAGAGGGTATTATGCTCAGTGAAATAAGCCAAGCCGAAAAAGACAAGTATCAAATGATTTCACTCATATGTGGAGTATAAGAACAAAGAAAAAAACTGAAGGAACAAAACAGCAGCAGACTCACAGAACCCAAGAACGACTAATAGTTACCAAAGGGAAAGGGACTGGGGAAAATGGGCGGGAAGGGAGGGATAAGAGGGAAAAAGGGGCATTACGATTAGCAGATGTAATGTTGGGGGGCACGGAGAGGGCAGTACAACTCAGAGAAGACAAGTAGTGATTCTATAGCATCTCACTACGCTGATGGACAGTGACTGTAATGGGGTTGGTGGGGGGACCTGATGAAGGGGGTAGTTTAATAATCGTAATATTGCACATGTAATTGTAAATTAATGATAATAAAATAAATTATATTAAAAAAACTTTAACATTCACACTTTCATCCTCCCATTGAATAATTATTAAACATTCAGAGTAGCTGGAAAAATTTACCTATAAACAGGAAAAAAATCAGTCCATAGAAACAGACCAAAAAATGACAGAGGTGATAGAATTAGCAGAGAAGAAATATTAAACAACTATTATAAATATATTTAGGGTTTAAAAGTATACATGAAAATAATGAGAAAATGAATGGAATTATTAAAGAAACAAATTGATATCTAGAACTAAAAAATACAATATCAGGAAATTCACTGGGTGGAAGTAAAGGCAAATTAGGTACTACAGAAAAAAATAGTGAACTTGAAGAGATAAAACGATCTTTTCAAAATAAAGCACAAGGAGAGAAGGATTAAAGATGGTGGTGTGAGAGGTGAGACAGAGACCTCCCAAAACCACATATAATATGAAAATATAGTTAATACAACTAATTCTAAAAGAGCAACAGGAACGAAGGCTGCAACAGACTGCATGCACCTGGAGAAAAGAACAGACCTCAGGAAACAGGGTAATGTACCCAAGCTGTGATCTGGCAGGACCCAAGCTTTTCCCCCACCCTATCTCACTGGTGGGAGGAAGAGAAAGGGAGTGGGGAGGGGGTGGAAGCATAGGACTGCTGAACACCCATCCCTGCAGATCTGCTGTGGGAGCACAAATCCACGTTGCACAGTACTCTGGAGATTAGTGGGATTGGAAAGCTAAGACAGGAAAATCACGTGGAGATACTGAGATTCCAGCCACTTGTGGAAAACAGGGATCCACACCTGGCCTCTCTCAGACAAAAGAAAGGCGGGCAGTCTGAGAGACTTCCTAATAGTGAGAGGGCTGTAAAAGGAGCAAGGATTACACAGAACTTGCTGCTCAGGAGAAAGGACAGGTGGACAAAATTGTCCGGGTGCACTCTACCCAGCAGGTTGGGAACATTCAGGAGCTTCAGGCACTCCATCCCACTGGCTGGCAATGCAGCTGCAAAGCCCCACACCGTGATATGCAGCCTTCTGTGCCTTCCCCCTAGCCAGCTGGCACCAGCTCACAACCCAGCAGCCCCTGCCCTGGCATCAGGCCACCCACAGAGAGGCCCTGCCTATGGTAGCTACAAATGCAAAGCACAGAGACTTAAACCTGTGTGCTGGGCCCACTGGTTCTGGCAGTGGAGACAGTCACAGCAGCCAGGAAGCAGAAAACAGCTCTTTCCTCACCCCAGGCACCAGTGCTGTTCCCTGTGACCCCCAACATCGCTCCAGAGGATGAACAGCTCCAAAGACTAGAGTTCCTGAGCACTAGAGGGTGCCACATACAAATATGAAACGTCAAAGGAACCTGTTTCAGACCAGAATCCCACAAACACCAGAAAAAGGGCCAAGTGAAACTAACCTCATGAATCTTCCTGAAAGAGATTTCAAAATAAACATCATAAACATGCTCATGCAGGTACAGAAAAATATTCAGGAACTCAGGAACGAATTCAGGATGGAGATTCAATCATTAAGAAATTCAATATCTGAAATGAAACATACAATGGAGGGATTTAAAAGCAGATTAGATGTACTAGAGGATACAGTTAATGGAATAGATATTAGAGAACAGGAATACAAAGAAGCTGAGGCACAGAGAGAAAAAAGTATCTCTAGGAATGAAAGAATATTGAGACACCTGTGTAACCAATCCAAACAGAACAATATAGTATTATAGGGGTACCAGAAGAAGAAGAAGAGAGAAAAAGGGATAGAAGGTGTCTTTCAGGAGGTAATTACTGAAAACTTCCTCAATCTGGGGAAGGAGATACTCTCTCAGGCCATGCAGGTGCACAGATCTCCCAACACAAGGGTCTCAAGGAAGACAACAGCAATACATATAATGATCAAAATGTCAAAGATCAAGGATAAGGACAGACTATTAAAAGCAGCCAGAGAGAGAAAAAAAGATCACTTACAAAGGAAAACCCATCAGGCTATCATCAGACTTCTCAACAGAAACCTTACAGGCCAGAAGGGAGTGGCATGATATATTTAATGCAATGAAATAGAAGGGCCTGGAACCAAGAATACCCTGCCTGGCAAGATTATCATTTAAATTTGAAGGAGCGATTAAACAATTTCTAGATAAGCAAAAGTTGAGAGAATTTACCTGGGACAAACCATCTCTACAGTGTATTTTGGAGGGACTGCTATAGACGAAAGTGTCCCTAAGGCTGAATGTCTGTCACCAGAGGCAATAAAACCACATATAAGGAAGTAGAACAATTAATTACTAAGCAGATGGAAAATCAAATCAAAAGTCAGTCAATGGATAGACATGATACCTAATATATAAAGAATTGAAGAGGAAGAAAAAGGAGAAAAAAATGACCTTTAGATTGTGTTTGTAATAGCATACTAAATGAGTTAAATTAGACTGATAGATAGTAAGGGAATTAACGTTGAAACTTTGGTAACCACGAAGCTAAAGCCTGCAATGGCAATAAGTACATACCTATCCAAAATCACCTTAAACGTAAATGATCTGAATGCACCAATCAAAAGATCCAGAGTCACTGAATGAATAAAAAACAAGACCCATCTATATGCTGCCTACAAGAGACTCACCTCAAACCCAAAGACATACACAGACTAAAACTGAAGGGATGGAAAAAGATATTTCATGCAAACAATAGGGAGAAAAAAGCAGGAGTTGCAGTACTTGTATCAGACAAAATAGACTTCAAAACAAAGAAACTAATAAGAGACAAAGAAGGATATTATATAATGATAAAGGGGTCAGTCCAACAAGAGGTTATAACCATTATAAACATATATGCACCCAAAACAGGAGCACCGACATATGTGAAACAAATACTAACAGAATTAAAGGAGGAAATGGAATGCAGTGCATTCATTTTAGGAGACTTCAATGCCACACTCACTCCAAAGGACGTATCAACCAAACAGAAAATGGTAAGGACACAGAGGCACAGAACAACACACTAGAACAGATGGACCTAACAGACATCTACAGATCTCTACACACAAAAGCACCAGGATGCACATTCTTCTCAAGTGCACATGGAACATTTTCCAGAACAGACCACATACTAGGCCACAAAAAGCCTCAGTAGATTCAAAAAGACTGAAATTCTACCAACCAACCTCTCAGATCACAAACATATAAAAGTACAAATAAATTGTACAAAGAAAACAAAAAGCCTCAAAACACATGGAGGCTTAACAACATGCTCCTAAATAATCAATGGATTAATGACCAAATTAAAACAGACATCAAGCAATATATGGAAACAAATGAAAACAGCACAATGCCCCAACTTCTGTGGGACACAGCGAAGGCAGTTCTAGGAGGAAAGTATGTAGCAATCCAGGCCTATGTTAAGAAGGAAGAACAATCCCGAATGAATTGTCTAAAGTCACAATTATTGAAACTGGAAAAAGAAGAAATGAGGCCCAAAGTCACCAGTAGGAGGGACATAATAAAGACCAAAGAAGAAATAAATAAAATTGAGAAGAATAAAACAATACAAAAAATCAATGAGACCAAGAGCTGGTTCTTTGATAAAATAAACAAAATATGTAAACCCCTAACAAGACTTATTAAGAGAAAAAGAGAATCTACACACATAAACAGAATCATAAATGAGAAAGGAAAAATCACTATGGACCCCACAGAAATACAAAGAATTATTAGATAATACTATGAAACTATATGCTAACAAACAGGATAACCTAGAAGAAATGGACAACTTTCTAGGAAAATACAACCTTCCAAGACTGACCAAGTAAGAAACAGAAAATCTAAACAGACCAATTACCAGCAACAAAATTGAATTGGTAATCAAAAAACTACCCAAGAACAAAACTCCTGGACCAGATGGACTCACCGCTGAATTTTATCAGACATATAGAGAAAACATAACACCCATTCTTCTTAAAGTTTTTCAAAAAATAGAAGAGGAGGGAATACTTCCAAACTCATTCTATGAAGCCAGCACCACTCTAACACCAAAACCAGGCAAAGACCCCACCAAAAAAGAAAATTACGGACCAATATCCCTGATGAACATAGATGCATAAATACTCAATAAAATATTAGCAAACAGAATTCAAAAATACATCAAAAGGATCATACACCATGATCAAGTGGGATTCATCTCAGGGATGCAAGGATGGTACAACATTCAAAAATCCATCAACATCATCCACCACATCAACAAAAAGAAGAACAAAAACCACATGATCATCTGCATAGATGCTGAAAAAGCATTTGACAAAATTCAACATCCCTTCATGATAAAAACTCAACAAAATGGTCTGTACAGAGGCCAAGTACCTCAACATAATAAAGGCCATATATGACAAACCCACAGCCAACATCATACTTATGCTTTTCACCTAAGATCGGGAACAAGGCAGGGATGCCCACTCTCCCCACTTTTATTCAACATAGTACTGGAGGTACTAGCCACGGCAATCAGACAAAACAAAGAAATAAAAGGCATCCTGATTTGTAAGAAAAAAGTCAAACTGTCACTATATGCAGATGACATGATATTGTACATAAAAAACCCTAAAGAATCCACTACAAAACTACTAGAACTAATATCTGAATTCAGCAAAGTTCTAGGCAACAAAATTAATACACAGAATTCCTACACTAATGATGAACTAGCAGAAAGAGAAATCAGGAAAACAATTCCATTCACAAATGCATCAGAAAGAATAAAATACCTAGGAATAAACCTAACCAAGGAAGTGAAAGATCTATACTCTGAAAACTAGAAGACACTCCTAAGATAAATTAAAGAGGACACTAATGAATGGAAATTCATCCCATGCTCTTGGGTAGGAAGAATTAATATTGTTAAAATGGCCATCCTGCCTAAAGCAATCTACAGATTCAATGCAATCCCTATCAAAATACACACAGCATTCTTCCACAAAGTGGAACAAACAGTTCTGAAATTCATATCGAACCACAAAAGACCCTGAATAGCCAAAGCAATCCTGAGAAGGAAGAACAAAGCAGGGGGGATTTCGCTTCCCAACTTCAATCTCTACTACAAAGCCACAGTAATCAAGACAATTTGGTACGGGTACAAGAGCAGACCCACAGATAAATGGAACAGAATAGAGAGCCCAGATACATACCCAAGCATATATAGTAAATTAACACATGATAAAGGATCCATGGACATACAATGGGGAAATGACAGCCTCTTCAACAACTGGTGTGGGTAAAACTGGACAGCTACATGTAAGAGAATGAAACTGGATCATTGTCTAACCCCACACACAAAAGTAAACTCGAAATGGATCAAAGACCTGAATGTAAGTCATGAAACCATAAAACTCTTAGAAAAAAACCATAGGCCAAAATCTCTTGGACATAAACATGATCAACTTCTTCATGAACATATCTCCCTGGGCAAGTGAAACAAAAGCAAAAATGAACAAGTGGGACTATATCAAGCTGAAAAGCTTCTGTACAGCAAAGGACACCATCAGTAGAACAAAAAGACATCCTACAGCATGGGAGAATATATTAATAAATGACATATCCGATAAGGGGTTGACATCCAAAATATGTAAATAGCTCACACACCTCAACAAACAAAAAGCAAATAATCCAATTAAAAAATGGGCAGCGGATCTGAACAGACACTTCTCCAAAGAAGAAATTCAGATGGCCAACAGGCACATGAAAAGATGCTCCACATCGCAAATCATCAGAGAAATGCAAATTAAAACCACAATGAGATATCACCTCACACCAGTTAGGATGGTCACCATCCAAAAGACAAACAACAAATGTTGGCAAGAATGTGGAGAAAGGGGAACCCTCCTACATTGCTGGTGGAATTGTAAATTAGTTCAACCATCATGGAAAGCAGTATGGAGGTTCCTCAAAAAACTCAAAATTGAAACACCAATTGACCCGGGAATTCTACTCCTAGGAATTTACCCTAAGAATACAGCAGCCCAGTTTGAAAAAGACAGATGCACCCCTATGTTTATCGCAGCACTATTTACAATAGCCAAGAAATGGAAACAACCTAAGTGTCCATCAGTAGATGAATGGATAAAGAAGAAGTGGTACATATACACAATGAACATTATTCACTACATAAGAAGAAAACAAATCCTACCATTTGCAACAACATGGATGGAGCTAGAGGGTATTATGCTCAGTGAAATAAGCTGTCGAAAAGACAAGTATCAAATGATTTCACTCATCTGTGGAGCATAAGAACAAAGCAAAAACTGAAGGAACAAAACAGCAGCAGACTCACAGAACCCAAGAATGGACTAACAGTTACCAAAGGGAAAGGGACTGGGGAGGATGGGTGGTAAGGGAGGGATAAGGGGGGAAAGGGGGCATTACAATTAGCACACATAATGTAGTGGGGGGGGGCACGGGAAGGCAGTACAACACAGAGAAGACAAGTAGTGATTCTATAGCGTCTTACTATGCTGATGGACCGTTACTGTAATAGGGTATGTGGTGGGTGGGGACTTGATAATTGAGGGAGTCTAGTAACCATAATGTTGCTCATGTAACTGTACATTAATGATACCAAAATTTTAAAAAATACCATTTGACCCAGGAATTCCACTCCTCAGAACTTACCCAAAGAAAACAAGATCCCAGATTCAAAAAGACATATGCACCCCTATGTTCATAACAGCACTATTTACAATAGCCAAGAAATGGAAGCAACCTAAGTGTCCATCAGTAGATTAATGGATAAAGAAGAAGTGGTACATATACACAAGGTAATATTATTCAGCCATAAAAAGAAAAGGAATCCTGCCATTTGCAACAACATGGATGGATCTAGAGGGTATTATGCTCAGTGAAAAGCCAGGTAGAGAAACACAAGTACTAAATGATTTCACTCATTTGTGGAGTATAACAACAACTACCCCTGTCATGGAGGATTCAACAGCAAAACGGAGAGAACAAAGGAAAGAATCAGTGAACCTGAAGAGAAAATAATAGAAATTGCTCAAGTTGAACAACAGAGAGAAAATAGTCTCGAAAAAAAATAAACAGATTATCAGATCTAACAGTCATGTGAATGGAGTTTTAGAGGAGTGAATAAAGAGGGCAAGATGGAAAAAGTACTCAAAGAAATAATGTTTGAAAACTTGTCAAATTTAGCAAATATAAAGATATATAAAAGTACATCTTCAAGAAGGTAGTAAACCCCAAACAAGAAAAATCCAAAGAAATCCACATTCATACGCATCATAGTCAAACTTCTGAAAACTTAAACACAAAGAAAGCATCTTGAAAGCAACAGAAGAAATGGCACCTTACTTTTGGAGATAAATGATTTGAATGACACAAATTTTTCATAAGAAATCATAGAGACCAGAAAAGTGTCACAGCTTTTTTCAAGTGCTGAAAGAAAAGAACTGCCAATCCAGATTCCTACATCCAGTGAAAATATCCTTCAGGAATGAAAGAAATGAGGCATTCTCAGATGAAAGAAAACTAACAGAATTTGTTTCCAGCAGCTCTACCCTAAAAGAATGGCTAAAGGAAGTTGTATAAACATAAATGAAACAATAAAAGAAATGATTTCAGGAAGATAAAAGAAAGAGCAAAATATGAGCAGATAAAATAGGCTTTGCTTTTCATCTTGAGTTTTCTAATTATGTTTGATGTTTGAAGCAAATATTCTAACACTGTCTAATGTGGTTATAAATGTATACTCCAGTAACCCACAGTAAGGCAGGGAAAAGAAAATACAGAAAGGAAAAACAGAGAACAAAGAGAAAACAAAAAGTAAATAGGCATACATAAACTCTAACATATCAATAATTACATTAATTGTAAATAAAGTACACCAATTAAAAGAAAGTAGGAGAGTGACTTAAAACACATGACCCCACCATATGTTGTCTACAGAGAACTCACGTAAATTAAAGCAATATAGGCAGGCTGATAGTAGAAGGATGAAAAAAGATATATCATGCAAGCTTTAGTCAAAGGAAAGCAGAAATGGCTATATTAATATCAGCAAAAGTAGACTTCAGACCAAATAAAATTGCCAAGGGCAGAGAGGGACATTACAAATTATAAAAGGGTGAATCCACCAGGAAGACACAGAAATCTTAAATGTATATGCCCCAAACAACAGGGCTGCAACATGTGAAACAAAACTGACATAACCAAAAGAAGTAAATAAATACAGAATTATAGTTTGAGGCTTTAACACCACTCTCTTAACAATTGATAGAACAATTAAACCAAAACTCAACAAAGGCATAGAATAATTCAACAACTCTATCAATCAAGAGGACCTAATTGAATTTAATACAACACTCTATCCAATAATAGCAGAACATTTACCAAACAAGACCATATCTTGGGCCATAAATCAAACCCCAACAAATATGAAATCATTGAGTGTGCTCACTGATCACAATGAAATCAAACTTGAAAATTAACAGGGAAATTTCCAAACACATATGAACTAAAGAGCACACTTCTAAGTAATCCATAAATCAAAGAGGAAGTTTCAGGAGAAATTTAAAAATACATTGACCTAAATGAAAATGAAAACACATCTAAATTGTGGGACATAACAAAAGCAATACAAAGAGAATTTATAGCACTAAATGCTTACATTTGCAAAGAGGTAGTCTCAAATCAATAATATAAGTCCTACCTCAACAACCGAGTAAAAGAAGAGCAAAATAAACACAGAAGAAGCAGAAGGAAGGAATTAATAAACATAAGAGCAGAAATCAATGCAATTGGAAGCAAAAACAATAGAGAAAATCAATGAAACAAAGACCTGGTTCTTTGAAAAGATCAATAAAACTGACAAACATCTAGCAAGACTGACAAAAAAGAGACAATACAACTTACCAATGTCAGGAATGAAACAGGGGATATTACTATGCACCCTGCAGGCATCAAAGGAATAATAAGAAAATATTACACACAACCCTAAATACTTAGATGAAATGGACCAGTTTCTCAAAAAATACAAACTGCTACAATTCACTCAATATAAAATAGATAATTTTAATAGCCCCATAAACTATTAAGTAAATTGAATTCCTAGTTTTAAAGCTCTCAAAAAGAAATCTCCAGACCCAAATGGTGTCACTGGAGAGTTCTCCTACTTAAGAATTAACACAAATTCTACACATTCTCTTGCAGACAGGTATCTTACTATCCTGATACCAAAACCAGATGAAGACAGTACAAAAAGGAAAAGAACCAGACAATATTTTTCATGAATATAGATGCAAAAATCCTTAACAAAATGTTGAGAATAGAATTCAATAATGTATAATGAGAATTATGCCCCTAACCAAGTGATATTTTATTCTAGGTATGCAAGGCTGGTTCATTTAAAAAATCAATCAATGTAATGCACCATATGAACAGGCTGAGGAAGAAAAATCACATGGTCATATCAATCTGCAGAAAAGAATTGATTAAATTCAAGATCATTCATGATAATATCTCTCAGAAAAATAAGAACAGAAGGGGACTTCCTCAACATGAAGAGCATCTGAAAAACCCTAGAGCTAACGTTATTCTGAATGGTGAAAGAATAATTGCTTTCCCCCTAAGAACAAGGCAAAGATGTCCATTCTCACCACTCTCATTAAATATAAAGCCAGAAGTTCTAACCAGTGCAATAAAGTAGGAAATATATATAAAAAGCATATGTATGTGGATGGGAGAAATGAAACTTTTCCTAGTTGGAGATGACATGATTGTGTACATAGAAATTCCCAAGACAACAAAAAAATATCTTCTAGAACTAATAAGTAAGTTCAGCAAGATCACTGGATACCAGACAAGCATACTAGAATCAATTACAGAGTTTCTATACACTAGCAATGAATATGAGACCACCAAAATTTAAAGTATAATACCACTTACAATTGTTCAAAAAACAAAACACTTAGGTGTAAATCTAACAAAATATGGGCAGAACTCGTACACTAAAAACTACATAAAGCTGATGAAAGAAATCAAAGAAGAGCTAAATAAATGGAAAGACATACTGTGTTCATGGATTGAAAGACATAGGAAAGATGTTGATTCTCCCTAAATTAATAAATAGGGTTAATCTAATTCCTGCTAAAATCAAAGCAAGGTATTTTTTTGTAAATATAGACAAGATTATTCTAAATTTTATTTAGAACAGCAGTAGAACTACAATAACTAAAACAAATTTGAAAAATAAGAATAAAGTGGGAAGAATCACTCTATCCAATTTTAAGACTTAGTATACAGCTACAGTAGTCAAGATTGTGATATTAGAAGAGTGATAGGCACATAGAATGATTGAACAGAACTGAGAACTCAGAAATTGAGCCTCATATATATGCCCAATTAATTATTGACAAAGATGTAAAACAATTCATTGAAGAAAGATCCTTTGCAACAAATGGTTCTGGAGCAAGTGGACGCCCATAGACAAAAAACATAAGAACCTTGACTTAAGCCTTATACCTTACACAAAAATTAACTCAAAATGGTTTATGGGCTTAAATGTACAACGTGGAAGATAAATCTTTTAGAAAAACACACAGAAAAAATCTTCCAAATCTAGGGCTTGGCAAAGAATTCATAGACTTGACACCAAAAGCATGATTCAGAAATGGAACAATTAATAAACTGGGCCTCACCAAATTAAAAATATTTTGCTCTGAGAGAGACTTTGTGCAGAGGATGAAAGGACAAGCCACTGACTGGGATAATACGTTTACAAATCAAATATTGAACAAAGAACTCATATCCAGAATATATAATGAATTCTCTAAACTCAAAAGTAACAAATAATTCAATTATAAAATTGGTTTTAAAAAATGTGAAGAAATATTTAACTGAAGATATGCCAAGAGAATATAAGCACATGAAAAGATGTTCAACATCATTAGCCATTAGAAACATGCAAGTTAAAACTGCAATAAGATATCACTGTAAACCTACAGTAATGGCTAAAATGGAAAATAGTGACACCACCAAATGTTGGTAAGGGGGCAGAGAAACTGGACCACTCATACATTGTTGATGGGAATATAAAGTGGTACAGCCACTTGGAAAACAGTTTGGCAGTTTCATTAAAAACTAAACATGTGACTACTATATGATCCAGCAATCATATTCCTGGGGTTCTATCCCAGAGAAATACAAATTTATATTCACATGAATCCTCTACACAAATGCTCATAGCAGCTTTATCTGTAATAGTCAAAAACGAAATAACCCAGATGTCTTTCAATGGGGTGAATGGTTAAACAAGCTGTGGTACATCCATCAGTATAAAGGAACAAACTACTGATACATGCAGCAACCTGAATGAACATCAGAGAACTATGCTGAATGAAAAAAAAACAATTCCAAAAGATTACACACTGTAAGATTCCATTTACATATTCTTGAAATGACAAAATTATATAAATGAAGAATAGATTAGTGGTTGCCAGAAGTTACGGAAGTAGGGAGCAGGAGGGAAGTGGTTGTGGCAATAAATGGGCAACATAAGGAATCCTTATGGTGATACAAATGTGTATCTTGCCTGTATCAATGTTAATATCCTGCAATATTGTACTGTAGTTTTGCAACATATTGCCATTAGAGAAAACTGGGTAAAGTATACTTTAGATCCTCTGTATTATTTATCAGAGCTGCATGATAATCTACAATTACCTCAAAATAAGTTTAATTCAAAGAGATACTTGAATTATTGACCAACCATTAAAAACAACAAATAAAATACAAGTATTAGGAACATTAAAATGTTACATAAATACATCAAATATTTTTAAATGCTTTATTGCTATTGCTGTTGTGCCCTTGGGCACTCTGTAATCTTCAAAGTGTTACCTGTTACTATTTTCTTTTGAAATTCTGAGTAGCTGATTAATCACCCTTGTAGGTCGCTTAATCTTCTTTATCTTTAGATTTTCAATTTCTTGAAAAAGAGCCACATAAGAGAAAAATTTTCTCTAAGGTGCATAACAGAGATCAGAACAACATGGCCTTGAGAGCTAAATATGATGAAAAGAAGCCTGACCTGGAGCTTAAGAAACTGCATCTAGTCCCAGTTCTATCACTAATTATCAGGGTAATCTAGGAAAATCTACTTATTCTCTCCAGTCTCAGTCATCTCATCTGTAGGAGAATGATCTCTAAAGAACCCTTTACTCTGACATTCTAGGAAATTGAAGGGAGGCTGCCCTGGGGAAGAGAATTTTCCCCCACCTGAGCTCATTGGACTAGCTGGGTGACTGCCACTCCAGTTCTTAGGTGCCTGTAATGACTACGTACTCTCCAGAAGTCTGTGGCTTCAGGGTCTGTTCTATTTGCTGGAGATAGTGGGCCTGAAGTTGCAGATATATTTTATGTAAATGTTAGGGAAAAAATCTTGGACATCCCAAGAAAGGCAGTGGGTTGAGATAAGAGTATTATGCCAGGCAAATGTGCTATTAACTTCGAGCTATGTGCCAATCACAATGGAAGGTCAGCTCAGTGGCACTGGGGAAGAGGTGAGGTGCCTTGAACCAGCACCAAAAGAAAAGTTTTCTGTGATCAAGAAATGCCTTTTGAGTGATGACTTCAACCTGAGGCTGCTGAAATTGGGCCTAGGACCCAGACAGGTAAGGTCCTACCTCACCAGTGACCTAGGGAATAGAGTAATAGATAGTGTGTATGTGGATGTGTACATGTGCATGTGCCTGTGTGTAGGGAGGGAAAGTAACAGGGCAAAATGATATTACATAATATATTACATCAGCCTTCTAAACTGACCTCCCCAGTATTTCTTTACTTCAATCCATCTTCCACATTGATAACAAATTCATTTCTTAAATCTCATACCAGGTTGTTCTTGCTCAAAAATTTTCAACAGTTTCCCACTATACTCAGAATAGTCTAAACTATCTAGCATGGCTCTTGGCACCTTCCCAGATTTGACTCCAACCTATCTAATCCAACCTTATCTGCAATTATAGCTTAACCATCCATCACATACTACTACTCTGACCCAACCACATGCTATTTCACAAACCAGTCCCCTTACACTCTCAACCTATGCCTTGTTGCCTTCACATTTTTCTTCCCCTACTCCAGTTAGTGCAGAGTTCCTTCTTCCCCTAACTCCTACAGTAGTTTTCATCAACTCTGGAAGGAGGGAAATAAATCATAACTGGCTTCAAACATCTTCTCATCTTACAAATCATTTCTCCTAGCCTCATTACTCCACAATGAAATCTTTGTTTTGCTTGACTTTCCAAGTGAGTATGTATCTGTCTCCTCAAGCTATGCAGGCAAAGGCAGACCCTTACACTATTTTCATGCTCCATAGTGGTAACAATGCTATGCATATAAGGGACCTCTCATTTTACTGATTCTACATTGCTGACTAGCTGTTGACTGGGTCCCTTCCTCTCCATCCTCCTTAGCTCACACCCTCCTCACTTCTGTCATGAACCACTGCAACAGCTTCTTCAGTGGTTTCTACTGATTTATTTGGCTTTCTAAATGTAAACAAATCCCATTCCTCCCCACAAATAAACCCACCAAAGGCTCCTCATCCCCTAAAGAAAAGGTTCAAGGTCTTTAAGGTGGCATGAAAAGAAAACCCACTAAAGCCTTTAAGAGCTGGGACCACATCTTATTCACTCTTGTGTCTGACACTCCCACCCTACCCCTGCTAATGCAATGTCTGACACATGCTACATGCTCAGGAAATATTTGATGACTGAATGAGTGTATAAATGAAATGAAAAATCATCAACTATCAAAAATAGAAAGAACCTTAGAGAGTGTAGTTTTAGAGAGATAATTCAACCATCTTTATTTACAGATGAGGAAAATGAGGCTCAGGGAGTTTAACCCTAAGCCAATGTCCATTCCAACTCTCTGTACCCACTGAACTTTGATAAATAATAGAATGGATCTCCTAAAGTGGAATGTGATGCTCATTCTCTGAACAACTTTAAATATAATAAGCATGAAAAGTATGGAACTCATTGGTCTTGGTTAACTCTAGAACTAATGTTACAACTTGGCACAGCACAGCGTGAAAAAGCAGTGGTATTTTCCTCCTCCATAGTAAAGCTTTTTAAAGGACAAGAATCATTTTTTCCCCAAAATAAACTCACAGAATGAAAAGGAGAGGAAAGAGGCAGTTAAAAATAAGAAGCAAAAAATGGCTCAAAATATTAGGTGCAGCCTAGCTTCCATTCAAAGGGTACTTCCTGGCACCTCCAAGTTAAGATGCACACAGCAGGCTGCCTCAGGAGTTCACTCTGTGCTAGAACCCATGGTACAGTGGCCTCATACCTGCTTGCATTTTCTAGAGTGCCCAGCTTTGTAGGAGCCCCACTCCAAAACTGATAGTTACTTTGTCCTCCCCTGTTCAGTCAAGAGATAGCTCTCCCATTGTCAGGGGTCTTCAGATATCCCCTTCTCCAGATGACTCAGGAATAGCTGGAAAGTGGTCTACATCTTCTAAGGTGCTCAGGACACAGGAATAGCTTTGAAGGAAAGAGATGTCCTTTTGCCTAGATACACTTATGCCTTGGTGGTCACCCTTCTCCCTAGGGATACCACACAGATCACCACGTGTGCCTTGGAACTATGACTGCAAAGACTCTCCTAAGGTGGAGGTAACCAGTGATTTAACAACTTGGAAAGGTGTATGTATGTTCCTCACCATAGGAAGGTGAAGGACCTTCAAGTATCAAAAACACATTAAACATATACACTTTTCTGTGTCCCCAAACTCATTTTGTATGATATCAGAAGGCTGTTGTTTAATGAAGTCCAGGAAAAGGTTTTCTGGATTTACCATACCTTTTCAGTTTATTGATTTCAAAAATGACAACGTTTTCTTTCTTACTTCAACATTACCAGGGTGTAGTACCGCTTCCGTGTGTCCTAAAGAAGTGTGTGTCATGAAGCAGTTGTACAGAAGCAGCCACGCTGGAGCTTGAGTACTTGTGAACAGTTAGTTCGGTGTTATGATCGAATGCAACTTACAACTAAGTTATTCCAATACATATCAAATCATCTGCATAGAAATAACTGTGCTTTATGGTCATTGAGAGGCATACATTGGGAAGTTAATGTAAATGACTAATTCCTCAAACTCTGGCATATAGCCAGATGAAATGCTTAGTTTTTCTTTTTGTCCCTAGACTTTGGGTTTTGGCACCTGGCGTTTACAACCCCTTCATATTCTTTCATAACCCTGGGCCTCCCTTCCTGGCTACTCTGAATGGTCAGCTTCTCTTTACTCATTCTGAAGGGCCAGCCTTATGTATCCAAGAGACTCCTAGAAGCACTGTGGGTAAAATTGCAGTATTTCCAGAATCTCTTGCCTAGTTTTAGTGCATCTCTATATCAATAGGTGTTTCCAAGGAGTGGAGAGAAGTAGTCCATCTCCATATCAATAGGTAATTACAAGGGCAAGCGAGGGCAGAGAGACATGGGAATGACTGCTTCTTATGCAGCCAGGTCAAGAGAGACATGGGATGACTGCTTGTAAGAAATAAACAGGTTTCTCCCACTTTATTTCTCCCTTTGACTGATTTCAGTTTCAAAAGTATTTTGCCCCAGGATTTTCCGCCTGGAGTTACAAGCACAAATTCTGGACCATCTTATTCAGCCAGATTTGGCAGGGGGAGGGCATTTACAGGGGAGGTGTGGTGGGAGAGGGGGTGTTTCTGTTGTGTTTTTATGGGGCTAAGTCAGATAGATGGGGAGGTGAAAACCCAGGTGGGGATTTCAGTGGACTCTGGATCCACAGGATCTTCATGTTTTCAAGCAGATTGAGAGTGAGAGTTCTGATGAAGGCTGTGAGCTCAGGCAACAGTCAGAGAGGCAGGAAAGTCTTCAGATTTCCAGGCACCTTGGCACCCAGCAGCTTCAGGAAGTAAGTAGGCAAGCACTGTCTTAATCCATGCCAGAGACTAGGATAGCAAATCCATACTTGATTACTCTTTTCTCTAAGAGGAGAATGAGGAAGAGAGTTTAAATGAAGAAGGACACTGGAACATGAAAAACAAATGTTGCTGATTTCACACTTAGATGTTGGATGTTGTTTGGTCCTATTTACCACTAGAGCTTTTTAAGTGCTGGGACCATGGCTTATTCACTCTTGTGCCTGACACCAACATCCCCACCCCACCTACTGTAGTGTCTGGAACATGGTAGACGCTCAGTAAATATTTGCAAACAAAAGCTGAAGATGTATGGAACTGGGCAGGAGAGTGGAGTTAGGGGAAGTGTTTGAGGTTCTGTCCAACCCTGGAAAAAACATGGCTGGGTCATGACCTTTACTTGTTACATTTTCCCAGAGGAAAGAGGAGCAGCGATTTGAGACCTTAAAAACGCTGCCTCCTAACTAATGCTTGAGTTGTAGGGTTAAGTGTTTGAATAGAACTGTAGAAGTCATGCAATTCTAGATGTAAATATCAGCAATTTACTTTTGTTGTTTCTTCCTTTATTATTTTAACAGATCAATTGAGGTATAATTGACATAAAACAAGCTGTACATATTTAAATTTAAAAATTTAAAGTGTGTGTGTGTGTGTGTGTATATATATATATATATATATGTGTGTGTATATATATATAATCTCCATGAAAGCATTACAACAATGAAGATAATGAACATATCCATTGCCCCCCAAAGTTTCCTCTTGCTACTTCCTCCTTCCTGTGCCTCCTCTCAAGACAACCATCGATCTGCTTTCTGTCACTACAGATTAGTTTTCATTTTCTAGAGTTTTATATAAATGGAATCATAAAGTATGTACATTTTCTGGTCTGGCTTCTTTCACTAAGCATAATTATTTTGAGATTCAAATATGTTCTGGCATGTATCAATAGTTCATTCATTTTTATTGTTATGTAGTAGTCCATTGTATAGCTATACCAGATTTCTTTTAACATTTACCTATTGATGGACAATTAGTTTGTTTAAAGTTTTTTGGCTACTACCAATGATGCTACTATAAACCTTCCTATATAAGTCTTTGCATGGATATAGATTTCCATTTCTTATAGGTACATAGGAAAGAATGATTAGATTATAAATTAGGTATACACATAAATTTTTCAGAAAATGCCAAATTATTTTCCAAGTTGATTGATGCATTTTACATTCCCACCAGGAGCATATAAAAATTCCAGTTCCTCCACATCCTCTCCAACACTATAGTCAGTGTTGGTTTTTTTTATTTTAACCATCCTAATAGTCTATAGTGGTATCTTATTGTGGTTTCAATTTCCATTTCCCCAGTGATTAAGATGAACATCTTTTCATGTGCTTATTTGCCATTACATATCTGCTTTGGTGAAATATCTGGTCAGACCTTTTTCTAGTTTTTAATTATCGAGTTGTTAATTTTCTTATTGTTGAGTTTTGAGGCTACTGTTTCTATTCTGAATACAAGTCCTTTATCAGATATATGAATCACAAAGATTATCTCCCAGTTGATAGTTTGTCTTTTCATTCTTTTAACAATGTCTTTCACAGAACGGAATTTTTAACTTTTAATTTTGATGAAATCTAACTTATCAATTTGTCTTTTATGGATTGCTTTTGATGTCATATCTAATATTTACATAATCCAAGGAGACAATAATTTCTTCCTATGTTGACATCTAGAAGTCTTATGGGTTTTGATTTTACATTTAGGTCTATGATCCATTTTCAGTTGGTACACGGCATGGATCAAGGTTCATATTTTTGCATTTGGATATCCAATTGTTCCAGCAACATTTGTTGAATATATTCTCCTTTTTCAACAAATCATTTTTGTACCTTTGTTAAAAATCAGTTGTCCATATGACAACCCCAGAATTCACTGGAGCATTCCAGAGTGTACATTGGCCTGCAGGTGAGGGAACACAGGAGACATAGCTGGCACCAATCCGGGATTTTCCTGAGTGTGCCCCCAACCCAGCAGTGGCCCACTGCTCTCCTTCCTCCAGTGCAGACCCCACAAGTGTCCACCCAGGTAACCTTCCAGTGCTCCCCAAGACTGTGGCCCCAGGGTTATGCCCTGGGAGCCCCAGCACCAGGATAAGCCTGTCTCACACTCTTTCAGCCTCCAGTCAGCCAAAACCACGAGGCACATGCAATCTACCCAGGGGAACATCCTACACAAAGCCAATCCTTCAAAACTGGGAGAGTGAGCCCTTTCAACTAATTCAGAGAATCAAACACAGAAAGTCAGATAAAATGAGACAGGAATATACTTCAAACTACAGAACAAGAAAAAAAATCTTACATAAAACAGAGTAAGCTAACCTACCTAATAAGGAATTTAAAGCAATAGTTATAAAGATGCTTACTGGACTTGAGAGAAGAATGAATGAGCTCAAGGAAGACTTCCACAATGGATAGAAAATCTAAAAAAGAACCATAGATGAAGAATACAATAAATGAAATAAAAAAAATACACTAGAGGGAATGAACAGCAGACTAAAGGATGCATAAGAACGAATCAGCAACTTGGAAGATAGAGTAATGGAAAGCACTCAAGCTGAACATCAGAAGGAAAAAAGAATTAAAAGAAATTAAGATAGGTTAAAAGAGCTCTGGAACAAATCAAATGTCCTAATATTCACATTATAGGAGTCTCAGAAGGGAAAGAAAGAGAGAAAGGGGTGGAAAAATTATTTGAAGAAATAATAGCTGAAAACTTTCCTAACATGGGGAAGGAAACAGTCTTCCGTGTCCAGAAAGCACAGAGAGATCCAAACAAGGTGAACCCATGGTGGTCTATACCAAGACACATAATAATTAAAATGTTAAAGGTCAAGGACAAAGTGAAAATCTTAGAAGCAGCAAGAGAAAAGCAACAAATTACATATATGGAAACCCCATAAGGCTATCAGTTGATTGTTCAGCAGAAACTCTACAAGCCAGAAGGGAGTGGTATGATATATTCAAAGTACTGAAAGGGAAAAAACCTCCAAGAATACTCTAGCCAGCAAGGTTATCATTCAGAATTGAAGTAGAGATAAAGAGCCTCACATATAAACATAAGTTAAAAGTGTTCACCACTGCTAATCTAGCCATACAAGAAATGTTAAAGGGACCTCTTTAAAAGGAAAACAAAAGATCGTAAATAGGATGGAAGGATGGTTCAATATCCACAAATGACTCAATGTTACACACACCACATTAACAAAAGGAAAGATAAAAAACATATGATCATTTCAATAGATGCTGAAAAAGCATTTGACAAATGTTCAACATCCACCCATGATAAAATATTCTCAACAAAATGGGTATAGAGGGTACATATCTCAACATAATAAAGACAATATATGACAAACCGAGAGCTAACATCATGCTCAATGGCAGAAGCTGAAATCTTTTCCTTTAAGATCAACAATAAGACAAGGATACCCACTGTCACCACTTTTATTCAACATAGTCCTATAAGCCCTAGCTACAGAAATCAGACAAGAAAAAGAAATAAACGCATCCAAATTTGTAAACAAGATGTAAAATTGTCACTATCTGCAGATGGCATGCTTCTATATATAGAAGAGCTTAAAGACTCCACCAAAAAACTATTAGAATTAAGAAATGAATTCAGTAAAGTTGCATGATACAAAATCAGTGTACAGATATCTGTTGCATTTCTATATACAAATAATGAACTAGCAGAAAGAGAAATTAATAAAGTAATCCCACTTACAGTTGCATCAAAAATAAAATATATAAGACTAAAGCTACCCCAGAAGGTGAAATACCTCTACTCTGAAAACTATAAAACATAGATAAAGTAAACTGAAGACAACATAAATAAATGGAAATACACTCCATGCTCATTGATTAGAAGAATTAATATTCTTAAAATGGCCACTCTGCCCAAAGCTATCCACAGATTCAGTTCAATCCCTATCAAAGTACCAATTTTTCACTAACTAGGGCAAGCAATCCTAAAAATTTTATGGAATCACAAAAGACCCCAAATAGCCAAAGCAGTCCTAAGAAAAAACAAAGCTGGAAGTATCAGGCTGCCTGATTTCAAATTGTACTACAAAGCTACAGTATTCAAAACAGAATGGTACTAACACAAGAACAGATACATACACCAATGAAACAGAATAGAGATCCCAGAAATAAATCCATGCCTGTATGTTCAATTAATATATGTCAAAGGAGGCAAGAATATACAATGGGAAAAGGAGTCTCTTCAATAAATGGTGTTGGGAGAACTGGAAAGCTACATACAAAAGAATGAAACTAGATCTCTATCTTACATCATACACAAAAATTATCTCAAAATGAATTGAAGACCTAAATATAATAACTGAAACCATGAAATACCTAAAAGAAAACATAGGCAGTAAAGTCTTGAAAATCAACATTAAAAATTTTTTCTGGCTATATCTCTCCAGGCAAGGGAAGCAAAAGCAAAACTAAACAAGCTGGACTACATCAAACTAAAAAGCTTCTGCACAGCAAAGGAAAAAACCATTAACAAATCAAAAAGGCAACCTACTGTGTGGGAGAATATATTTGCAAATGATATATCCAATAAGGGGCTAATATCCAAAATATATAAAGAACTCTTACAACTCAACATTAGAAAAACAAATAATCTGATTTAAAAATGGGATGAGGACCGGAATAGACATTTTTCCAAAGTAAACGTACAGATGGCCAACAGATATATGAAAAGATGCTCAACATCACAATCATCAGGGAAACAAATCAAAACCACAATGAGATAACACTTCATACCACTCAGAATGGCTAATATCCAAAAGACAAAAAATAACAAGTGTTGGTGAGGATGTGGAGAAAAGGAAACCACTGTCAGTGAGAATGTAAATTGGTTCAGCCACTATGGAAAACACTACAGAGGTTTCTCAAATAACTAAAAATAGAAATACCATATGACCCACCAATTCCACTTCTGGGAATTATTTACCCAAAGAAAACAAAATCACAAATTCAAAAAGATATATGCACACATATGTTTACTGCAGCATTATTTACAATAGCCAAGATATAGAAATAACCAAAGTGTCCATTGACATATGAGTGGATAAAGAAGAGGTGGTACATATACACGATGGAATATTACTCAGGCATAAAAAAGAAGGAAACCTTGCCATTTGTGACAATATGTATGGACTTAAACGATATCATGCTAAGTGAAATAAGTCAGAGAGAGAGAAAGACAAATACCATATGATTTCTCTTACATGCAGAATCTAAAAAACAAAACAAAAAAGAAATAGACCCATAAATACTGACAACAGACTGTTGGTTACCATAGGGGAGGAGAGCAGGGGGAGAATTTTGAAATAGGTGAAGGGGATAAAGAGGTACAAACTTCAAGTTATAAATTAGTCACAAGAATGGAAGTACAGCAAAGAGAATATAACCAATAATATTGTAATATTTTTGGTATAGTAATGGATGTAACTACACTTACTGTGGTAAGCATTTAGTAATGTATATAATTACTTAATAACTATGCTGTACATCTGAAACCAATGTAATATTGTATATTAACTCTATTCTAGTTTTAAAAAACGTTGAGAAAAAT
>JAVSCE010017523.1:0-81692 GCA_032199065.1 Smutsia gigantea
GGGACGACCTGAGCCTTTTTCATCCTTTCTCTTCCTTGGCGCAGGCGGGTGGGAGGCGACGGATGGCCGACACTTTCAGACTTTATATGGAATTTTGAGTTTACAGAATTGACGAGCTAGCGAGTCGATTCGTTATTACACTTAGAGGTTGAGACGTTGATTCTGAGGCGTTCATGCTGACCGCGCTTGGTCAAAGACGGTGCAGCCTCCTGTTCCCTTGTAAATATGTAAATGAGGATAAAGAACGATGTGGGGTGAGCAGGGTCGTTTGGTGACTCCGTCTGGTGGCGGATCGCTTCCCTCCCTCTCCCTGACTCTCCCCGAACTCGGAATGCGCTATGCTCTAGGGTTTAAAACTAGTTTAATGTTCACAAGTCATGATTTTTTCAAGGAACTTTGCTGCACGGTTTTTGTGTAGCAGGGCACGGGCTCGAGTCACGGCTGGGCGACGGGATACAGTTTCGGCGGCTTTCTCCGCCATCTGGCCGACTGGGTGTTATTTCTTCTCTATATGTCTGGTAGAATTCAGACGTGAATCCGTCTGGTCGGGGGGTGTTGTTTTTGATTAGTGTATTGATTACGAATTCACTTTCGTTGCTGGCGATTGGTCTGTTTAGTTTTTCTGTTTCTTGCTTGGTCAGCCTTGGAAGGTTGTATTTTTCTAAGAAGTTGTCCATTTCTTCTATGTTTTCCAGCTTGTTAGCATATAGATTCTCATAATATTCTCTTATAATTCTTTGTATTTCTGTGGGGTCCGTCATGATTTTTCCTTTCTCATTTCTGATTCTGTTTTTGTGTGTAGATTCTCTTTTTCTCTTAATAAGTCTGGCTAGGGGTTTATCTATTTTGTTTATATTTTCAAAGAACCAGCTCTTGGTTTTATTGATTTTTTTCTATTGTTTTATTCTTCTCAATTTTATTTATTTCTTCTCTGATCTTTATTATGTCTCTCCTTCTGGTAACTTTGGGCCTCATTTGTTCTTCTTTTTCCAATTTCAGTAATTGTGTCTTTAGACTATTCATTTAGATATGTTCTTCCTTCTTTAAATAGGCCTGGATTGCTATATACTTTCCTGTTAGAACTGCCTTTGCTGCGTCCCACAGAAGTTGTGGCTTTGTGTTGTTGTCGTCATTAGTCTCCATATGTTCTTTGATTTCTGTTTTGATTTGGTCATTAACCCATTGATTAATTAGGAGAGTGTGGTTAAGTCTCCATGTATTTGTGAGCCTTTTTGATTTCTTTCTAAAATTTATTTCTAGTTTTATACCTTTGTGATCTGAGAAGTTGGTGGTAGGATTTCAATATTTTTGAATTTACTGAGATTCTTTTTGTGGCCTAGTATGTGGTCTCTTCTGGAAAATGTTCCATGTGCACTTGAGAAGAATGTCTATCCTGCTGCTTTTGGGTGCAGAGTTCTGTAGATGTCTGTTAGGTCCATGTGTTCTAATGTGTTGTTCAGTGCCTCTGTGTCCTTACTTATTTTTTGTCTGGTTGATCTGTTCTTTGGAGTGAGTTGTGTGTTGACGTCTCCTAAAATGAATGCATTGCATTCTATTTCCTCCTTTAATTTTGTTAGTATTTGTTCTACATATGTAGGTGCTCCTGTGTTGGGTGCATAGAAATGTATAATGGTTATATCCTCTTGCTGGACTGACCCCTTTATTGTTATGTAATGTCCTTCTTTGTCTCTTGATACTTTCTTTGTTTTGAAGTCTATTTTTTCTGATACAAGTACTGCAACACCTGCTTTTTTCTCCCTATTGTTTACGTGAAATATCTTTTTCCATCCCTTTACTTTTGGTCTGTGTATGTCTTTGGGTTTGAAGTGAGTCTCTTGTAGGCAGCATATAGATGGGTCTTGTTTTTTTTATCCGTTGTGTAACTGTGTCTTTTGATGGGTGCATTTAGTCCACTTACATTTAGGGTGATTTTTGAAAGATACATACTTACTGCCATTGCAGGCTTTGGATTCGTGGTTACCAAAGGTTGAAGGGCAGCTTTTCTACTATCTAACCGTCTATCTTAACTCACTTACTACGCTATTATAAACAGTCTGATGACTTTATTTCTCTCCCTTCTTTTTCTTCCTCTTCCAGTCTTTATGTGTTAGGTGTCTTATTCTGTACTCTTTGTTTTCCTTGACTGACTTTGTGGATAGCTGATTTAATTTCCATTTAGTTAGTATTTAGTTGGTCTACTTCCTTTGCTGTGGTTTTTATTTTCTCTGGTGATAGCTATTTAGCCTTAGGCCTACTTCCATCTAGAGCAGTCCCTTTAAAATATACTGTAGAGATGGTCTGTGGGAGGTAAATTCCCTCAGCTTTTGCTTATCTGGGAATTGTTTAATCCTCCTTCGCATTTAAATGATAATCTTGCTGGTTACCATATTGTTGGTTTGAGGCCCTTCTGTTTCGTTGTAGTGAATGTATCATGCCATTCCCTTCTGGCCTGTAAGTTTTCTGCTGAGAAGTCTGATGATAGCCTGATGGGTTTCCCTCTGTAGGTGATCTCTTTTCTCTCTCTAGCTACTTTTAATAGTCTGTCATTGTCTTTGATATTTGCCATTTTAATTATTATACGTCTTGGTGTTGTCCTCCTCAGGTCCCTTGTGTTGGGAGATCTGTGGACTTCCATTGCCTGAGAGACTATTTCCTTCCCCAGATTGGGGAAGGGTTCAGCAATTATTTCTTCAAAGTCACTTTCGATCCCTTTTTTTCTCTCTTCTTCTTCTGGTACCCCTATAATGCAACTATTGTTCTGTTTAGATTGGTCACACAGTTCTCTTAGTATTCTTTCATTCCTAGAGATCCTTTTTTCTCTCTCTGTCTCAGCTTCTCTGTATTCCTGTTCTCTGATTTCTATTCTATTAACAGAGTCTTCCACCTCATCCAGTCTGCTCTTAAATCCTTCCATTGTTTGTTTCATTTCTGTTATCTCCCTCCTGAATTGATCCCTTAGCTCTTGAATATTTTTCTGCAGCTCCATCAGCATGCTTATGACTTTTATTTTGAATTCTTTTTCAGGCAGATTGGTAATTTCAGTCTCATCGAGCCCTCTTTCTGGTATTTGAGGGATTTTGGATCGAACAAGGTTATTCTGCCTTTTCATGGCAAAGGGAGTGATTGCTGGGGAGTGGTGCGTGTGTCAGTTGGCAGAACAAAGTCCCTTCCTGCTTGCCAGTTGCCTTGTCTGTGTCTGCTGTTTGTGCTGGTTACCTGGGCACAGGGAGCAGCCTCTGGGTTAATCCCCTAAGTGCTGTGGGTGGGTTGGCCCTCAGGATGGCCTAGGGTGCTGGCGGGGTTCACAGGTGAGCAGCATGGGTTCTTCTGTGCGAACAAAGCCCCTTCGTGCCTCCCAGTCACCACACCTCTCTCTGCTGTCTCTTCTGGTCAACCAGGCACATGGAGCATGCTCTGGGTCTGGTCCAATTAGCCACATGCAGGGAGGAGCCTCTGTTAAGCTGTGTGGTTGCTGTAGGCGGGGCTGCCCTCTGGCTGGTCTGCAGCAATGGCTGAGACAGCCAGTTTGCTTGCAGGTGCCAGTGGGGAAGTGGGATCGGCAGGCTGCTTATCATGGTGAGGTGCCTCGGACCTGCATGGCCAACCAGGGGGGTAGGGCACCTGAACCTCCATAAAGTTTCCCGCCTGCTGGGCTGAGTGTGCCAGGACGATTTTGTCCACCTGTAAACCCTTGTCCCTTTAAGAGGTTTAAAGCTCCTGCTTTTCTTTTGTCCCAGTGCAGCTGGCTGTGGGAATGTGTTCACAGTCTTAATCTCTGATTTTGCTTTTCTTTTCCTCTAATATCCAGATCACCATGGATTGTGTGTCTGTGCTCCTGAGGCCAATTACAAGGGCTTGTTATTTAGCAATTTGGCAGTTCTGTGCTTCCACTCCCTCTGCACTGTGATTCTTTTCCTCCCTCTGGTGAGCTCTGGTGTGGGGAGTGTTCAGGTGCTGCGGGGTCATGGCTTTGTACATTACCTTTTTCCTTGAGATGTTTGGTTCTCGCAGATGTAGTGTGGCTGGTGTACTGTATCTTCTGGTCACTCTTTCAGGAATAGTTGTATTTGCTGTATTTTCAAAATATACATGGTTTTGGGAGGAAATTTCCACCACCCTCTACTCATGCCGCCATCTTTTCCTCCGGCCCAGGTAATTCATTTTTGCCCTCACTGGGGATGGATAAAGGGAGTTAGCTCTCTCATTAACACGCCCCCTCCCAGTATTGCTATGACAGGGTTCAAATCTCTACTACAAGACATGATGTGATAGCACTGCACTCCGTGTCTTTTTCTAGTTGCAGAGTTAAATAACAGCATCATAACCAAGCCTATGTAATTCTAGAATATTTGGGGGCTTATATTTCACATACATTTATTTATGTAATGTCACATTTAACTGCAGAAGCAATCATAATCTTAGAGCTGAAATGACCTTAGAGATCATCTCAGCAGCTCTCAGCTGGCAGGGGAGGGCACAGCATCTTTAGTGCTCTGCCTAGTCCACCTGCGGTGAGGGCCCAGGTCAGAATAGACCTCCGACTCACTTTCAGAGGCTTGCCACCTAAGTTAAGAAAGCCTTTTTGTGCTCCATTACAAGAGCATTCAGGAAGCCTGTTTTCTCGTTCTGTTTGTGCCAGCATTTAGTCTGTAGCCTTTAAGATGTGAAGGATTCACTTCACAATTTGGAATTGTGTTCAACCTTGATTCTTATTCCTAGGTATGGGCAGTGTAGCCCTTCAACTTTTAAAGAATTATTCTAAATCACTAGTGGAAAACTTCTTGTTTTGTCCCTCTTTAAAATTCAGCCAGGACTCCAGTTTGAGCTGGCATTCTGAGAACATATCCATATTGTTAAAGTACTAGGTGTGTGAAGTGACATTTCTGTGCATTGCTTTTCAGGAGTAGAACATTTGCCTGTCCTAGGTGACCAAGCAGTTTCACAAATAAATCCTCCAGCAAGTTTAAAAAGATTTAGTCCCAACTCAGAGGAAGTGGAGTTTCTCCTGTTGCACAAAATGTCTGGCGTCTCCAGTGAAGTCAATATGGTTTGTATTTCAAATTGAAAATTACTCTTCTTTTCATTGTGCTATATATCTTTTCTAAGTTGAATTTAATTTCATGTAGTGAAATGCAGAGATCCTAAGTCTACATACGGTTCATGAGTTTTGGCAGTGATATATAAAGCTGCTGTGAACATTTATGCACAGTTTGTGAACAGATGCTAGCATCTCTTTTGGGTAAATATTCAGGAGTTGAATTGCTAGGTCATAAAGTTGATGTAACTTTATGAGAATCTGCCGGAATTTTTCAGAGTGGTTGTGCTACTCCACATTTCTGTTGCGTTCTTCTGTTTCTTTATCCTTGAAGTTGAATAAAAATACAGATTATTAAACTACATATAATTTGGCTTAACAGGAAACACACTTCTTTTTTTTTTCCTTTTTTTAATATAATTTATTTCATTATCATTAATTTACAATTACATGTGCAATATTACGATTATTAAACTACCCCTTCATCAGGTCCCCCCCACCAATCTCATTACAGTCACTGTCCATCAGCGTAGTGAGATGTATAGAATCAGTACTTGTCTTCTCTGAGTTGTACTGCCCTCCCCGTGCCCCCCCAACATTACATCTGCTAATCGTAATGCCCCTTTTTCCCTCTTGTCCCTCCCTTCCCGCCCATTTTCCGCAGTCCCTTTCCCTTTGGTAACTATCAGTCCGTTCTTGGGTTCTGTGAGTCTGCTGCTGTTTTGTTCCTTCAGTTTTTTTCTTTGTTCTTATACTCCACATATGAGTGAAATCATTTGATACTTGTCTTTTTCGGCTTGGCTTATTTCACTGAGCATAATACCCTCTACCTCCATCCATGTTGTTGCGAATGGTAGGATTTGTTTTCTTCTTATGGCTGAATAATATTCCATTGTGTATATGTACCACATCTTCTTTATCCATTCATCTACTGATGGACACTTAGGTTGCTTCCATTTCTTGGCTATTGTAAATAGTGCTGCAATAAACATAGGGGTGCATCTGTCCTTTTCAAATTGGGCTGCTGCATTCTTAGGGTAAATTCCTAGGAGTGGAATTCCTGGGTCAAATGGTATTTCTATTTTGAGTTTTTTGAGGAACCTCCATATGGCTTTCCACAATGGTTGAACTAATTTGCAGTCCCACCAGCAGTGTAGGAGGGTTCCCTTTTCTCCACATCCTCGCCAACATTTGTTGTTGTTTGTGTTTTGGATGTTGGCCATCCTCACTGGTGTGAGGTGATATCTCATTGTGGTTTTAATCTGCATTTCTCTGATGATTAGTGATGTGGAGCATCTTTTCATGTGCCTGTTGGCCATCTGAATTTCTTCTTTGGAGAAGTGTCTATTCATGTCCTCTGCCCACTTCTTAATTGGATTATTTGCTTTCTGTTTGTTAAGGTGCATGAGTTCTTTATATATTTTGGATGTCAACCCTTTATCAGATACGTTTTTTATGAATATATTCTCCCATACTGTAGGATGTCTTTTTGTTCTACTGATGCTGTCCTTTGCTGTACAGAAGCTTTTCAGCTTGATATAGTCCCACTTGTTCATTTTTGCTTTTGTTTCCCTTGCCCGGGGAGATATGTTCATGAAGAAGTTGCTCATGTTTATGTCCAAGAGATTTTTGCCTATGTTTTTTTCTAAGAGTTTTATGGTTTCATGACTTACATTCAAGTCTTTGATCCACCTTGAGTTTACCTTTGTGTATGGGGCTAGACAGTAGTCCAGTTTCATTCTCTTACATGTAGCTGTCCAGTTTTTCCAACACCAGCTGCTGAAGAGGCTGTCTTCTCCCCATTGTATATCCAAGGCACTTTTATCAAATATTAATTGACTGTATATGTTTGGGTTAATGTTTGGATTTTCTATTCTGTTCCACTGGTCTGTGGGTCTGTTTTTGTGCCAATAACAAATTGTCTTGATTACTGTGGCTTTGTAGTAGAGCTTGAAGTCAGGGAGTGTAATTCCCCCTGTTTGATTCCTCCTTCTCAGGATTGCTTTGGCTATTCGGGGTCTTTTGTGGTTCCATATGAATTTTAGAATTATTTGTTCCAGTTCATTGAAGAAAGCTGTTGGTAGTTTGATAGGGATTGCATTGAATCTGTAGATTGCTTTAGGTAGTATAGCCATTTTGACAATATTTATTCTTCCTAGCCAAGAGCATGGGATGCATTTCCATTTGTTAGTGTCCTCTTTAATTTCTCTTAGGAGTGTCTTGTAGTTTTCAGAGTACAGGTCTTTCACTTCCTTCGTTAGGTTTATTCCTAGGTATTTTATTCTTTTTGATGCAATTGTGAATGGAATTGTTTTTCTGATTTCTCTTTCTGTTAGTTCATCATTAGTGTATAGGAAAGCAACAGATTTCTGCGTGTTAATTTTGTATCCTGCAACTTTGCTGAATTCAGATATTAGTTCTAGTAGTTTTGGAATGAAATCTTTAGGGTTTTTTATGTACAGTATCATGTCAATTTGTGATTGTGCAAATAGTGACAATTTGACTTCTTCTTTACCAATCTGGATGCCTTGTATGTCTTTGTTTTGTCTGATTGCTGTGGCTAGGACCTCCAGTACTATGTTGAATAACAGTGGAGAGAGTGGGCATCCTTGTCTTGTTCCCGATCTTAGATGAAAAGCTTTCAGCTTCTCGCCGTTAAGTATGATGTTAGCTGTGGGTTTGTCATATATAGCCTTTATGATGTTGAGGTACTTGCCCTCTATACCCATTTTGTTGAGAGTTTTAATCAGGAATGGATGCTGAATTTTGTCAAATGCTTTTTCAGCATCTATGGAGATGATCATGTGGTTTTTGTTCTTCTTTTTGTTGATGTGGTGGATGATGTTGATGGATTTTCGAATGTTGTACCATCCTTGCATCCCTGGGATGAATCCCACTTGATCATGGTGTATGATCCTCTTGATGTATTTTTGAATTCGGTTTGCTAATATTTTGTTGAGTATTTTTGCATCTACGTTCATCAGGGATATTGGTCTGTAATTTTCTTTTTTGGTGAGGTCTTTGCCCGGTTTTGGTATTAGAGTGATGCTGGCTTCATAGAATGAGTTTGGAAGTATTCCCTCCTCTTCTATTTTTTGGAAAACTTTAAGGAGAATCGGTGTTATTTCTTCTCTATATGTCTGGTAGAATTCAGAGGTGAATCCATCAGGCCCAGGGGTTTTGTTCTTGTGTAGTTTTTTGACTACCAATTCCATTTCGTCACTGGTGATTGGTCTGTTTAGTTTTTCTGTTTCTTGCTTGGTCAGCCTTGGAAGGTTGTATTTTTCTAAGAAGTTGTCCATTTCTTCTATGTTTTCCAGCTTGTTAGCATATAGATTCTCATAATATTCTCTTATGATTCTTTGTATTTCTGTGGGGTCCGTCGTGATTTTTCCTTTCTCATTTCTGATTGTGTTTATGTGTGTAGATTCTCTTTTTGTCTTAATGAGTCTGGCTAGGGGTTTATCTATTTTGTTTATTTTTTCAAAGAACCAGCTCTTGGTTTTATTGATTTTTTTCTATTGTTTTATTCTTCTCAATTTTATTTATTTCTTCTCTAATCTTTATTATGTCCCTCCTTCTGGTGACTTTGGGCCTCATTTGTTCTTCTTTTTCCAATTTCAGTAATTGTGTCTTTAGACTATTCATTTGGGAATGTTCTTCCTTCTTTAAATAGGCCTGGATTGCAATATACTTTCCTCTTAGAACTGCCTTTGCTGCGTCCCACAGAAGTTGTGGCTTTGTGTTGTTGTTGTCATTAGTCTCCATATATTCTTTGATTTCTGTTTTGATTTGCTCATTAACCCATTGATTAATTAGGAGAGTGTTGTTAAGTCTCCATGTATTTGTGAGCCTTTTTGATTTCTTTCTAAAATTTATTTCTAGTTTTATACCTTGGTGATCTGGGAAGTTGGTTGGTAGGATTTCAGTATTTTTGAAATTACTGAGGTTCTTTTTGTGGCCTTGTATGTGGTCTATTCTGGAAAATGTTCCATGTGCACTTGAGAAGAATGTGTATCCTGTTGCTTTTGGGTGTAGAGTTCTGTAGATGTTTGTTAGGTCCATCTATTCTAGTGTGTTGTTCAGTGCCTCTGTGTCTTTACTTATTTTCTGTCTGGTTGATCTGTCCTCTGGAGTGAGTGGTGTGTTGAAGTCTCCTAAGATGAATGCATTGCTGTCTATTTCCTCCTTTAATTCTGTTAGTATTTGTCTCACATATGCTGGCGCTCCTGTGTTGGGTGCATATATATTTATAATGGTTATATCTTCTTGTTGGACTGACCCCTTTATCATTATGTAATGTCCTTCTTTATCTTTTGCTACTTTCTTCGTTTTGAAGTCTATTTTGTCTGATACAAGTACTGCAACACCTGCTTTTTTCTCTGGAAACACACTTCTTTACTCACATAAGAATGTGGATATAGCCACCTAAGTGGTATAGGCATTTCTCTTAACTTTTGTCAGCCCCAGTAATTTTCATCTTTGGAGATAATGTTAACTGCCTACCAAGAGTCTTTTTTTTCTGACAAATTGTATGAAAGCAGTTTGAAGAGCATAAGGCCCTATGCCAGGGTAAGATAGTATATATTTTTTTAATACTAATCTTCCGTAGTATTTTGGTTATGTGTCTTGAAACAAAGACATTCTAAATATGTTTACTTTGAAATTATTCCTGAAGCTCAAAATTCAGTCTTAGAATAAAGAGTTATTAAATGAAATGTAATGGTTATTTTCTGTTCATTTCTTCATACCCCATCCCATTACAAAGAAAAAATACTTCAAGGTGATTTAGAGATTAATTTATCAAGAAAAACAGGTCCTTAAGTGTTTCCTGTTTTATCCATACAGTGGCACTATTGGAATATAAATGAAAAGCTGTTTTACACAGTTCTTTGTGGTTAGAAATGCTGCTTTTACTCAGTTCTTGTTCCAGGTTACTAGTCTTTCTACTCTGCGGTACACAAGATGGTAAGCTCAGTGGAAAATGATGTCATAAGTGTACTTGGGTTATATGGGAAAGCAGTTTGGCGGGCACATCTTTTCAGATACTCTTAGCATTTACAGTGGACAAAGGTCCTTTGGTATCACAAATAGGCCTTTGAAAAAGCTTCTTGAAAGTGAAATTGAAGTCCTCAATTTTTCTTTTCAGTTCTTTCATCTTCCTTAGATAAGAACACAAATACTTGCTCATGGCGGTGTTAATACTGTTCTTTATGCACATGAACCAAATACTGCAAATTTCAATAATGTAACTAATGTTAATTGCCATTTGCCAAGTATGTTAACACATAACCATATTAAAGGTAAAGATTTAAATTCTTCATTCACTATAGAGTTCCTCTAAATTCACACTCAAGAAAATATTAGTCTCTTCTGAATTTGTTTGCTTACATTCATTAGATAAGGAGCACTTGAACCCTAGAGCCTGCACTGTGTATCTCATTGATCTAGGCCAGTGGGTCTCACACCTGAGCTTGCATCAGGATCAAGCGGAAGGCTTTTGAGAACAGAGATAGGTGCCTCCAGTCCCCGAGTTCTCTGTTCTGTAGTCTGGAGTGGGAGATTTTGCTTTCCCAACAAGCCAAGTAGGTGATGTTGATGCTGGTGGTCTGGCAGACCATGCTTTGAGAAAACCAGCTCTAAGTGGCTAATCACTTTCTACTGAAATTTCTATTTTCCTCTTTTCCTTATCTGGTATGAAATTTAGAACAGTTTATACTCATTTTTAGTAAAGACGTCTAAACTTTTCTCCTTCTGATGCCATAAATCTTTTCTTACTCCCTCCATTAGCAGTTACATTTTCATTCTCATATTAATGTTGAGATTTTACTTTGTCTCTATTTTAGATGAAGACTTCTGAAACCCTTTGAGAAATTGGTGAAAAATAAAACCAATTTAAATAAGTATATATAAGTGTATTTTTTCTCCTAGTGTTTGGTTTGCCTCTTGCAAAAGTAGCATTAACTACTTAACTTTTAAACTATTACCAGGAGAGTGTTCATTCTGAAACATCAAAGAAGGAAGAACAAGAAAAAACAGCTCTGGACGTCCTCGCTACATATTTCCAGGTACAAAATTACTCTCTCTCATGCAGATTTCCAAAATATTAAGCTAAAATTCTCTTTATCTCATGAAGAAAAAGTGTACAATTAATTGAAATTTTACTGTTGCTGATAATTCAAATTAAGCTAATATTATTCACCCATTGTGCTGATTTTTAACAATCTCTACTTAGATTAGCATTTCCAGGTGAAAATTTTGAAATAACAATGTGTAAACTTTATACATTTTTAAAAACCCTTTAGCTGGTCAAATGTAAATATGTCTCTTTCACCTAAATTGCTCAATATTGAATTAGTCTCCCCTAAAAATAATCTTTAAAGGAACTTGTCTGAGTTAGATAAAATACAGTAGGAGCCTAAGTGCATGCCATGACATCACAACTGAAACAAAATGGCTCCCCCAGTGCTTTGTAATGAGTACATCCTTCATAGATTTCAGGGGATTTTGTAAAAATTAGAATGTTCGTAGCGTCTGGTGGAAGTGTGTAATTATCAAGGGCTTTGTGAGTTGCTGACCCCAGAGGTAATGAAAGTTTATTTTCAAAAAGCTATTTCTTATCATACCACGTTTCTTGAGTAAAATGGGCTAACATACTTTGAGAAGTAAGAAATATCTATGTGAGTCTTTATCATTATTATTACTACCGAGAACAGAAGTGCTATGCATAAAGAGGACATAACCAAGGCTTCTGAGGCAGGAGGGTTGGGGGGAGATCCATAGCCTGGAGCAGGGGTGTGGTGTGTGTGTCGGGGTCTCATTTCCAGCAGGGCTGTCCCCAGCCTGTGGTACAGAAGCACTCACTTCTGTTCCACTTCAGGGAGGACAACTGCCCTACGGGCCCTTGGGAGCCATCATGCAGGAGGAGGTGGTGGGGAGAGCCTGCAGGACAAGAAATGCCTTTGGGCCCATGTCCCAGCCCCGAGGTGGGCCACGAGGGATCCTGTCCGGCTCTGCTATGTGCTGGCTCTCTCCTTTCCTCACCTCCGTGCCTTAGGGGACCAGAACCCTGGTGCAGCGCTGGCATCTGGGCTTTTTCTGGCCTTGCCCCGCCTCCCGGTCAGGAAACCCCCTGCCTGGCCCTGGCTGGGAATCTGAGGGGGTGGGCGGTGGTGACCCTGGGCCACTCTCTAGTCAGGCCCTCTCCTGCTCCACCTCCACGCACCCAGCCTTGCCTCTTATTTCATGGAGGAAGTGGAGGGCGGGGCACAGAAATCCCCTGCAAGTCCAGATTCCTCACAGGGCAGCCACCTCCTTCCTGTGGGACCCCTCCTCCAGGGGTCTCCCTCTGTAGGGCTCACACCTCCACTGGTTTCTGCCTCTGACCCTCTTTCCTTGTGCTGACATAACTCCCTTCACCCGTCACCCTTCTCCCCTCTCCCCTCCGCCTCTGCCACTCAGCAGTATTCTTCTGCACTTTAAAACAGTCGCCCTTTTTGGCCTCCCATCCCCCTGGCCATCATCGTTTCTCTCTCCTTGCCTTAATAAAATAACAGCTCTTTGAACATCACTTATGCTCACTCTCTGAACGTCCGACTTCCTGTGCTGTCTGAGTATTTTTGATCATGCTGTGCCTTCTGCCCCGTATGCCTTCGACCCATCTTTACCTAGGGAACACCTTCTTGGCTGGCAATTCTCAGCGCAGGCGTCTCCTCTGAAAACGTGCCATGCCTGCGGGCCTGGGTAGGTCATGCTCTGCTGTGTGCACCTGGGTTGTGGCCATAAGAGATGCAGTAAGTGACCGTGTGCTGCTGGTCCGGTCAGTGTGTGGTATTGTTGCTATGCTAGAATACTTAACAGAATACTATAGTACCTTGATTTGTCGTCAGGAAGGCTGAGATGTATTTTCATCCCCATTGTACTGTGGAAATTGAAGCACAGAGAAGTTAATTAACTTCCTCAAGTCTGCACAGCTCCTAGGGGCCCAATTCTAGTAGTTGAACCCAACTGTGTTCACGTAGAGGCTGCACTATGTGCCTAGTGTTCTAGGCCAGTGGGTCTCACACCTTCATGGGCATCAGAATCACCTGGAGCGCTCGTGAGACCACAGATTGCAGTCCCCTCTCAGAGCTCCCTATTCCGTAGGGCTGGTGGAAGAGTTTGCATTGCCAACGGGGTAGTAGGTGATGTTGACACTCCTTGTCCGTGGACCACACTTGAGAACCATAGCTCCAGGCTGCTAATCACTGTCTCTACTGACATTGTCTCTCCAGCTAAAAGGAGAGTTCCTTTGGGCAGGAGCTGGTTGTTTTTCTTTTTGTTCTTTATGTTTGCCTTCCCAGCACCTAGCAAAGTAGTTCTGTCAGGTGGTAGGCCTTTCATAAATGTTTATTTGAATGAATGAATGAAGAAATGAGGAAATGGTTCTGGCCTCTTATTTAAGTGTTTTGTTTTGTTTTGTTTTGTTTTTTTGCCACAATGAAATTTGTATTTCAAGAACTGTCAGGTTTTGGCAATCTCATAGCTGGTTGCCATATAGGCGATGTGTACTCACAGGTTTTGTAAGACTCACTGTTGAGTGTATGATCTTAAAATCCTTTGAGGCCAAGACTCGCATCTCTTATATTTGGTTCCACCGTTCTTTCCAGAGTGGCCCACTCACTGTCAGCTCCTACCATCCTTATATGCAAAGAGCCTCTCTGGCCTTTTGGCAAATTTGAAACTTTCTTTCCTAAAATGCACCTTCCTTGGTGTAAAATGACTTCCTCATAAATGTGGTGGCTTACAGGATTTGGGGCCTGACTCTAATTTCCAATGTTAACGCTTCTTAAAATGCCCGTGGGACGTGGAGGAACTGAATAGGCAGGGGGCTTATCTCAGTCTACTGGGCTCTGTGTCACCCACAGCTGGGCATGAAGTAGGAAACCAATGGCTTGAGAGCTTTCTTTTCTTCTAGCAGTCAAAATTTGGCTTGTTGGTATTTTCTTAAATGTTCCTTTTCTTTTGGAAGAGGAACGACTAATAGTTTGTATTATAATAGGTCATCTATGATGCCGTTCAAAACCTGGATAAGAAGATTGATGATGTTCACACCATGCTTTCCAAAATCAACTGTTCTTGTGTGAAATCAATTGGACTAAATTGCGTAAGTATTTTAAAAATATTTTCACAACTACACCAAACCTCTGCTTTGTAAAGATGCCAATCAGAAGTGAAAGAACTAATAAGGGCCGAGCAAAACTTGCTGCAGCAGCAAATGAGAAACTTATACTATGTTGGAAGAAATGCTAAAATATAGGCTTGAGAAATGTATGGCAATGGGTATTTTTATGTCTGTAACCTTAATGTATAAGATGACATTAAAAGGTAGCATTGAAGAGGGATAAAAGTAATCAAAACAGAACATTAATCTTTAATAACATAAAGCAATGTTACATGAAAAATAAATGTTAATATGTTTACTATTTATTTTATTTCCTTTTTACTCATTCACATTTGGTTTTTTATGCTGGGTTTGTGTCATTTCAGAGGTCACTTCGATGTGCACAGAGTTTTTATAATTACGTGGTTTCCAGAGATGACGGGGCCTGCCAGCAGGAGTCGAACAGTTCCTGAGTGGGGGCGTCGGGCTGTATATACAAGATGACAGGAGGGCAAACCGTCAGTTGCAGAATGCAGAATGCAAAGAAGCTTTATTCTGGCATGGCTTATATGCACATGAACTGCCTACAGATTAGATTCACACACCTTTTTCAAGGACCTCAATCCAATCACTTAAGTATTGCCCACAGATCAATCCAATCAGACATTAATCCAATACTTAAGTCACATACGCCTAGGGGCATCTGGTCCAGGTGTCTGGCCTTGAGATAAGACCTTCCTGCATTCCTGAGATACTTGTACCTGGAATTTAGGAAACTTTTCAAGGTTTCTTTCAGAGTCAGGCCCGGTTCAGGCCTTAGATGGAGACGAGGCACAAAAACACAATCAGTCCTGTCCTGTACTCTTGCTCCTTCTGTCCCAACCACTCTCCACACAGAGAGATCAAATTGAGGAAACAGAGTAAAAGGGCCTCTTCCTGTCCATCTCCTGACTCTCCAAGTTATAGTCCAACTTTGCCAGTAAGAAGGGAGGAAAATGATATCAGTAGCAATGTTGTTGAACCATCTTTGCAGTCAAAAGAGATCTGTGAATGGGATCCAGAGTTACTGGAGCCCAAAAAGACACAGGAGGAGCCCCAGGCAAAATGGGCGTGGCTGCTGGACTTACAGCAGAGTCAAGGCTCTGAGGATTCATCACAGGGCACCTCTTCCCAGCCCAGGGGACGACAGCACCGATAGCCTTTTCCCATCTCCCACAGAGCCCACAGTGGTGTCTGCAGCCCAGCCAGTCCAAGGTGAGGCCAGTGTGGCACAGAACCCTGAGATGATGACTTACCAAACTTTAGTGGAGGATACGAACCTCGAACACACTGCGTACGGTGAATATGAGATGGTACCCATGACATACAGCTCTCCTTAACCTGTAGTTGTCAATATTCTTGAGATAAGCTTGTGGAAGCTGTTTCTTTTCTATTTTGAGGGCTGGTTTTGGGGGATACTCATACTGATGACTAACATTTACTGAGTGTATTCTACGTGCCAGGCACTGTGCTAATCAACTGACATGCCTGTTCTCCACTAATACTCATAGTGACCCCACTGTGAGTTTTTTCATCTTCTGTTTTTTTTTTTTGCCCGTCCTTCGGTAAAGACTCAAAATGCTCCTGAAATGCCCAGAGATGCCAAAGGAAAGGTACACCTTTGGCTGACTCACACATAACAAAGATTAAGTTTGTGCCGACAGTCCCTGGCTAGGGAAACAAATCTTAGTGAATTGCAAAACTCTCTTGGGTTATCCCACGGCAACTGTAGAGAGTCGAGTGCTGTGGTGGAGTAAGTGGATACCTGTTTAGACACAAAGCAGTTTCAGCACAACTCGGACGGCACAGCTAACACACTGTGAGGTCTGAGCACTTCAGTTGTCTCGGCCATTTCTTTACTAAACAACCTTAAGCCAAGGTATCTGTTACACTGCATTTCACCTTGAAAGAGGTCATCAATGTAATATTAAAGTTACTTCTAAGATAGCTAAGCAGGATAATCTTGTTTTCTTCAAAATTCAGATAAGCATTTAAGCCTTGAGACACAGGAATTCAAAACATAAAGTGGGGCTAAAAAGAATCCATGTTGAATACCTGGGAGAGACCAGTAAAAGAACTAATTTGGTTCTCAAAGATAATGGGATTTTTGAAATACATTGATTGAAGTCAGTAAATTTAAGCAGTTGTAAAACTAAATTTTGGGAATTTCCATTGTATTTTTCTAGCAAAAATCCTAATCTGGACAGAGCAGAGGAGAGAGATTGAGAGAAATTCATTGAAATATGTAACGAGTAATTTTACTTTAGATTAACCTAATTTCACCCAAGTATCAGGTCTTTTGCTGTATTTGCCTGAGGCCCAAGAGGCCTCAGATTGCTCAGTCTGTGTGAGGAACCTTGAAGCTGTGAGGTAACCTCTGAAGCTGTTCTTGTTGTTTGCAGAAGGTCAGAGGGGATGCTCTTGGGTCGCCATCCTCAAGCTGTCCTTACCTAGGCTTTCACTCAATTTACACGGACTCCTGGTCCTGAAGGTTCCAGGAATGAGACCATTAGTCCCTACGTAACATCTCTTCTTCCAGGAAAATGATCAGGACAGGTATGATTTGTCTTCTTTCTCCCCTATGAAGCTACAAGTACGCCAGTTAGAGCTGGCTCGGGTATGCCAAAACAAAGCTTCCCTGATGACCCTGAATCTTGGTCTGTGGAAGAAGTGATCCTGTTCCTGAATCAGAAAGATCCTGAGATATCAGGCCTCGTCGCCGACCTCTTCAGGCAACATGTAATGTATCTTTTGATCGGGTTTTCCTGCCGTAATGCCTTTGAAAGGCCTCTGCGCAGCCCCTTCAGCTGGATGCTCATTAGTGTGGATGGTGGGGGAGCCCTATCAACTGATTTTTCCATTTGTGAGAAGGGTTACTTTGCCCAAAGCTAGATCCTTAAATGGTGGAGGCTGGATCTGTGCTTTAAGCGGGTGCCAGCCTGAATGCCTGAAATCCTATAAGCCTTCAAGTTCTCAAGAGAAGGTGATTCGGCATAGCCACTCTGGGGTGTCTTCTCCTTGTAACAGCAGCTACAAGGATCCTCCTTCCCACCTGCTCCCTGCTCGGCCCCAGGACCGTGAGTGGGAGGGGGTGACCTCAAGCTGTGACAGCGTGTCCTGCTTGTTAATGACACCTGATGAGTCCAGCAGCTGATTCCATTTGGCTCGGTTCCATTAACCTGATACGGTTATTGACAAATTGAGATGCTGATACTCAGACTATTTACAAAGTAACATCATGGCCTTAATTTTTGCAAGTTCTAATTTCTTTAAATTCTAGCTTTACTTAGTAGACAACGTATAGAAAGTGCCTGGCAAGGACAGTACTTTAAGGAAAGTCAGGTCTCTTCAGACAATGAGTTATGTTTCTGCAGTTTTGTTTTTAACTCCGAACTGGTGAAATCCAAATAACATGCTTCAGTAGCATCACTTGGTCAATTAATATAATAAAGAATTTGGGGAGGATGCCTTGTGACTCCCAAGGAATATTTTTATAGTGTTTCCTAATGAATAAATTGGAGGCCACCTATCTGATGTACCCTTTTCACTATGGTAAGAAAATCAGTAATTAATTTTTGCATCTAATTAGCATCAGACAACTAATTAGCTTTCAACATCAAGACAACACTGTATATAGCACATTTATACTTTGTACTGATGCTGACATACTAATATTCCCAGCCCCTCTAAGAAAGTTAATGACCATCTGAAATTCATTTCTATCAGTCATAGTTTTTACTTTTTGTCATACCTATGCAATATTTTATTCATCACATCATTTTATTCATAGTATTTAAAATGAGGTAGTGTGAAGCCTGGGCCATTTCTAAGAGAACAGATTAATTTTTTCTTAGTGTGAAGTAAATTTACAGATGATGAAATGATTCATTGTACAAATTATAGATTTTTGGTAGTCTTTATCAAGCAGATGCAGATTGAGAATACATCTGGAGTGAACTGCTCTGTAATTGGTGTTGACATGTTCTTGTATACAAAGAAATAGCCATTCTGATAAACTATGAAAGCATTATTAATTATTATAATTTCCTTTTCTGTGTAGAACATTGATGGGAAAGCTCTGCTACTTCTCACGTGTGACATGCTGATAACGTACCTGGGGCTTAAGCTGGGGACAGCCGTGAAGCTGGGCCACTACATTGAAAAGCTTAAAGAGGAAAAACATCTTGAAAATCGAAAAAGCGTTTGTGTAGATTAAGATTGGATGTAATTCTGGGGAGACCAGTGCATCTTGGTGTACAGTCATTTTTCTGCCCTTTGCAGTTTTTGTTGTGTAAAAGGTTGCTCTAAAAATGTTATCTCCAGAATTGCAGAACTACATCACAGTCCACGCTACTTCTTTAGAAACCATTTAGTGTGTTGGGATTAGCATATTCAAATTGGTAAATTTGTTCTTTACATCATTTTATTATGTTCAGTGTTAGGATTAGCATATTCAAATTGGTAAGTTTGTTCTTTATGTCTTTTTATTATGTTCATTGTATGCTTTACAAATATACTTTATGCAGGAAACAGAGAAACAACTTTGATTTCAGCTACTGTTTATACACAGAACCAAAACAGCTAAATCCCAAAGGGGAGATTAGCCCCTAATTTGCTGACAAGTTAGCCATCTAAATCCCTTTCATGCCTATGACTGTTTCTCTGTATGTTGCATTTTTTCTTCTTTAAAGAAAAATAAAAATAATTTTACAAACTTTCATGAAGTGTTCTTACCAGTTTTTTGTAAATTATAGGAAAACATAGCTGTTTTATTCAAGAAGTATTATACTGTACGGGTGGTTTGGAGGGAGCCTGGTAACTCTTTTTAGTTAAATACCTAGTATTCTTAAACTTCCATATTTTGCCCAAGCTTGGACTTTTAAGTAGGCATTCATTGCTCACATCTCTCTCTGAAGTTGCCTATGTCCAAATATTTAAAAGGCAAGTCTTTTATTGTCTGTTTATTCCTCATATGGATACTCCTTCATATTTATATTTTATTCTATATCTGAAGTATACACACAAGTAAATCTTTTTTCATTTAAGATGGCATACTTTGCTCTTCCACAGAGGTAAAGATTATACATAGCGAGATGTGTTTTTCTGTTAAACATATACGCATCATTTGCCACCACTAGAACCCCTCAGCTCACTCTTCAGAGTTTCCATACAGGGAAGTTCTCTGTCTTGTGCAATCTTTCTAATTTGCTTTCTGAGACATTTATCCTACTAAACTTTGGAAAGTATATTTTGATCTGTCATTTTGCTCTTTATTTTGAAAATTAGAACTTTTGAGTGCAGCATGTTCATTATTAGTATTTTGTTATTACATTGTTATATAACATTGAGTGTGTACTGTTTATAAGCTATGAGAATAGGTGCCAACCATAGTAGCCATTTGTTAGAAATACCAACGAAATCTTCACCAAGAACAAGAATGTATGTAGAAAACCACGTGTACTTCATAAGCAAATGCAACTATTTACTGGGCAAAAGAGTGGATTCATTATGTTATGCTTTATCATACTCATCATGTTATTCCTTATAAGACAAGACTGTAATTTAAACTTGGTTGTTTTTTCAAATTGTTTGTGTGAAGATGCTATGCCCAGCTGAACAGACCTCAGGTGTTTGTATGGATGAAAGATTTTACAGTTCTCAGATTTTAAAAGACAGCAAAGTTGAATAAGCACAATAATTAGTTTCAAAGATTAAGATCTGACTTCCGGGAAGATGGCGGTGTGAGCAGGGCGGCAGAAATCTCCTCCCAACACTATATTTATCTACGAAAACACAGAAAATACATCTATTCCTAAAAGAGAGACGAGAAAACACAGGAAAGCGCACAGCGTGCAGCTACACCCGAGAGGACTCGGCACCCCAAGAGGCGGGTAAGATACGGAGCCGCGACCCGGCGGGACCCGAGCCCTCCCCCACCCCAGCGCACCGGCGGGAGGAGAGGAGGCAGAGCCGGGAGGGAGTGGAAGCACACCCCGCGAAGTAGCCAGCCGCGGTGATCCGCGCGGGGAGCGCTGACTCACACTGCGCAGTGCAGCGGAGATTGGAGAGACAGAAGGGCAGGATCTGAGCGGGGAACGCGCCAGGGTGCTTGCAGCCGGCTCCCGGGAAGGAAAAAAAAAGTGCGCGCTTTCCTCAGCGGTCTTAAAGAGACAGGAGCCCAGCGGAGGAGCCGGATCGCCCCAGCACACTCAGCCCAGCAGGCTGGGAGTCCTGGGGAGTTTCAGACGCCTTAGCTGGCGACTGAGGAAGCGTAGCCATACTTAACACTTCTCACTGAGATCAACAGCCTCCTATTCGTTCCCACCCCTGCCAGAGCGATAAAGGGCCCTGCGGAGCGGCACAGTCACAGCTGTGGAATAGTGGGGCAATAGCGCCACCTAGAGCATTCCCACAGAATCTACGTCCGGTGGGCATTTTTTTTGTTTTTTTGTTTTGTTTTGTTTTTTGTTTTTTCTTTTCTTTCTTTTTTTCTTTTTTTCTTTCTTTCTTTTTTCTTTTTTTTCTTTTTTTCTCTTTTTTTTTCTTCTCTTTTTAAAGTCTTAAAGAGCCCAGCTGACATACGTGGCAACTATCAGTGACCAAATTATACAGCCATGAAAAGACAGAGGAATATGGTTCAGACCAAAATCAACCAGACAACCCCAGAGAGGGAGTCTGAAGGGATGGAAATGCACAGCCTGCCTGAAAAAGAATTTAGAATAAAAGTCATAACCATGCTGATGGACCTACAGAGAAATGTGCAAGAGCTGAGGGAGGAAGTGAGGGAACTGAAGAAAGACAATACAGAAATCAGACAAGCGATCGACGGGCTTAACAGCAGAATGGATGAGATGCGAGAGACTGTTAATGGAATAGAAAACAGAGAACAGGAGTACAGAGCAGCTGAGGCAGAGAGAGATAAAAGGATTTCTAGGAATGAAAGAATATTAAGAGAACTGTGTGACCAATCCAAACGGAACAATATTCGCATTATAGGAGTACCAGAGGAAGAAGAGAGAGAAAAAGGGATAGAAAGTGTCTTTGAAGAAATAATTGCTGAAAACTTTCCCTCGCTGGGGAAGGAAGTAGTCTCGCAGTCCACCGAAGCTCAGATCTCCCAACACAAGGGACCCAAGGAAGACAACACCAAGACACATAATAATTAAGATGGCAAAGATCAAAGATAAAGACAGGGTATTAAAGGCAGCTAGAGAGAGAAAAAAGATCACCTACAAAGGAAAACCCATCAGACTATCATCAGACTTCTCAACAGAAACCTTACAGGCCAGAAGAGAATGGCATGATATATTTAACGTTATGAAACAGAAGGGCCTCGAACCAAGAATATTGTATCCAGCACGATTATCATTTAAATATGATGGAGGGATTAAACAATTTCCAGATAAACGAAAGTTGAGAGAATTTGCGTCTCATAAACCACCACTACAGGATATCTTAAATGGACTGCTCTAGATGGAAGCACACCTAAGGCTAAAAAGATGTCACCAGAGGGAAAAAAAAAAATCATAGCAAAGAAAGCAGACCATCCAAATACCAACTAAAGGCAAAGAATAAAACACCTATTATAGAAAGAATGGAGGAGGAGGAATAAGAAGGGAGAGAAATAAAGAAACATCAGACTGTGTTTACAATAACTTAACAAGAAAGTTAAGTTAGATTGTTAGATAGTAAAGAAGCAACCCTTGAACCCTTGGTAACCACGAATCTAAAGCCAGCAATGGCAATAAGCACATACCTATCAATAATCACCCTAAATGTAAATGGACTGAATGCACCAATCAAAAGACACAGAGTAACAGAATGGATAAAAAAGCAAGACCCATCTATATGCTGCCTACAAGAAACTCACCTCAAATCCAAAGATATACACAGACTAAAAGTGAAGGGATGGAAAAAGATATTTCATGCAAACAACAAAGAGAAAAAAGCAGGTGTTGCAGTACTTGTATCAGACAAAATAGACTTCAAAACGAAGAAAGTAGCAAAAGATAAAGAAGGACATTACATAATGATAAAGGGGTCAGTCCAACAAGAAGATATAACCATTATAAATATATATGCACCCAACACAGGAGCGCCAGCATATGTGAGACAAATACTAACAGAATTAAAGGAGGAAATAGACAGCAATGCATTCATCTTAGGAGACTTCAACACACCACTCACTCCAGAGGACAGATCAACCAGACAGAAAATAAGTAAAGACACAGAGGCACTGAACAACACACTAGAACAGATGGACCTAACAGACATCTACAGAACTCTACACCCAAAAGCAACAGGATACACATTCTTCTCAAGTGCACATGGAACATTTTCCAGAATAGACCACATACTAGGCCACAAAAAGAACCTCAGTAATTTCAAAAATATTGAAATCCTACCAAGCAACTTCTCAGATCACCAAGGTATAAAACTAGAAATAAATTTTAGAAAGAAATCAAAAAGCTCACAAATACATGGAGACTTAACAACACTCTCCTAATTAATCAATGGGTTAACGACCAAATCAAAACAGAAATCAAAGAATATATGGAGACTAATGACAACAACAACACAAAGCCACAACTTCTGTGGGACGCAGCAAAGGCAGTTCTAAGAGGAAAGTATATTGCAATCCAGGCCTATTTAAAGAAGGAAGAACATTCCCAAATGAATAGTCTAAAGACACAATTACTGAAATTGGAAAAAGAAGAACAAATGAGGCCCAAAGTCACCAGAAGGAGGGACATAATAAAGATTAGAGAAGAAATAAATAAAATTGAGAAGAATAAAACAATAGAAAAAATCAATAAAACCAAGAGCTGGTTCTTTGAAAAAATAAACAAAATAGATAAACCCCTAGCCAGACTCATTAAGAGAAAAAGAGAATCTACACACATAAACACAATCAGAAATGAGAAAGGAAAAATCACGACAGACCCCACAGAAATACAAAGAATCATAAGAGAATATTATGAGAATCTATATGCTAACAAGCTGGAAAACATAGAAGAAATGGACAACTTCTTAGAAAAATACAACCTTCCAAGACTGACCAAGCAAGAAACAGAAAAACTAAACAGACCAATCACCAGTGACGAAATCGAATTGGTAATCAAAAAACTACCCAAGAACAAAACCCCTGGGCCTGATGGATTCACCTCTGAATTCTACCAGACATATAGAGAAGAAATAACACCGATTCTCCTTAAAGTTTTCCAAAAAATAGAAGAGGAGGGAATACTTCCAAACTCATTCTATGAAGCCAGCATCACTCTAATACCAAAACCGGGCAAAGACCTCACCAAAAAAGAAAATTACAGACCAATATCCCTGATGAACGTAGATGCAAAAATACTCAACAAAATATTAGCAAACCGAATTCAAAAATACATCAAGAGGATCATACACCATGATCAAGTGGGATTCATCCCAGGGATGCAAGGATGGTACAACATTCGAAAATCCATCAACATCATCCACCACATCAACAAAAAGAAGAACAAAAACCACATGATCATCTCCATAGATGCTGAAAAAGCATTTGACAAAATTCAGCATCCATTCCTGATTAAAACTCTCAACAAAATGGGTATAGACGGCAAGTACCTCAACATCATAAAGGCTATATATGACAAACCCACAGCTAACATCATACTTAACGGCGAGACGCTGAAAGCTTTTCATCTAAGATCGGGAACAAGACAAGGATGCCCACTCTCTCCACTGTTATTCAACATAGTACTGGAGGTCCTAGCCACAGCAATCAGACAAAACAAAGACATACAAGGCATCCAGATTGGTAAAGAAGAAGTCAAATTGTCACTATTTGCAGATGACATGATACTGTACATAAAAAACCCTAAAGATTCCATTCCAAAACTACTAGAACTAATATCTGAATTCAGCAAAGTTGCAGGATACAAAATTAACACACAGAAATCTGTTGCTTTCCAATACACTAATGATGAACTAACAGAAAGAGAAATCAGAAAAACAATTCCATTCACAATTGCATCAAAAAGAATAAAATACCTAGGAATAAACCTAACGAAGGAAGTGAAAGACCTGTACTCTGAAAACTACAAGACACTCCTAAGAGAAATTAAAGAGGACACTAACAAATGGAAAAGCATCCCATGCTCTTGGCTAGGAAGAATCAATATTGTCAAAATGGCTATACTACCTAAAGCAATCTACAGATTCAATGCAATCCCTGTCAAACTACCAACAGCTTTCTTCAATGAACTGGAACAAATAATTCTAAAATTCATATGGAACCACAAAAGACCCCGAATAGCCAAAGCAATCCTGAGAAGGAGGAATAAAACAGGGGGAATTACACTCCCTGACTTCAAGCTCTACTACAAAGCCACAGTAATCAAGACAATTTGGTATTGGCACAAAACAGACCCACAGACCAGTGGAACAGAATAGAAAATCCAAACATTAACCCAAACATATACAGTCAATTAATATTTGATAAAAGTGCCTTGGATATACAATGGGGAGATGACAGCCTCTTCAGCAGCTGGTGTTGGAAAAACTGGACAGCTACATGTAAGAGAATGAAACTGGACTACTGTCTAGCCCCATACACAAAGGTAAACTCAAGGTGGATCAAAGACTTGAATGTAAGACATGAAACCATAAAACTCTTAGAAAAAAACATAGGCAAAAATCTCATGGACATAAACATGAGCAACTTCTTCATGAACATATCTCCCCGGGCAAGGGAAACAAAAGCAAAAATGAACAAGTGGGACTATATCAAGCTGAAAAGCTTCTGTACAGCAAAGGACACCATCAGTAGAACAAAAAGACATCCTACAGTATGGGAGAATATATTCATAAAAAACGTATCTGATAAAGGGTTGACATCCAAAATATATAAAGAACTCATGTACCTTAACAAACAAAAAGCAAATAATCCAATTAAGAAATGGGCAGAGGACATGAATAGACACTTCTCCAAAGAAGAAATTCAGATGGCCAACAGGCACATGAAAAGATGCTCCACATCGCTAATCATCAGAGAAATGCAGATTAAAACCACAATGAGATATCACCTCACACCAGTGAGGATGGCCAACATCCAAAACACAAACAACAACAAATGTTGGCGAGGATGTGGAGAAAAGGGAACCCTCCTACACTGCTGGTGGGAATGCAAATTAGTTCAACCATTGTGGAAAGCAGTATGGAGGTTCCTCAAAAAACTCAAAATAGAAATACCATTTGACCCAGGAATTCCACTCCTAGGAATTTACCCTAAGAATGCAGCAGCCCAGTTTGAAAAAGACAGATGCACCCCTATGTTTATCGCAGCACTATTTACAATAGCCAAGAAATGGAAGCAACCTAAGTGTCCGTCAGTAGATGAATGGATAAAGAAGAAGTGGTACATATACACAATGGAATATTATTCAGCCATAAGAAGAAAACAAATCCTACCATTTGCAACAACATGGATGGAGCTAGAGGGTATTATGCTCAGTGAAATAAGCCAAGCCGAAAAAGACAAGTATCAAATGATTTCACTCATATGTGGAGTATAAGAACATAGAAAAAAACTGAAGGAACAAAACAGCAGCAGACTCACAGAACCCAAGAACGGACTAATAGTTACCAAAGGGAAAGGGACTGGGGAAAATGGGCGGGAAGGGAGGGATAAGAGGGAAAAAGGGGCATTACGATTAGCAGATGTAATGTTGGGGGAGCACGGGGAGGGCAGTAGAACTCAGAGAAGACAAGTAGTGATTCTATAGCATCTCACTACGCTGATGGACAGTGACTGTAATGGGGTTGGTGGGGGGGCCCTGATGAAGGGGTAGTTTAATAATCGTAATATTGCACATGCAATTGTAAATTAATGATAATAAAAATAATAAAAAAAAAAAACAAAGATTAAGATCTGATTTACTTGCCTTCAGCAGAGCATATTAATGTATGACTTTCTTAGAGCTGAAAAAGAAGCAGTCTAGTTAAAGTCAGGGGTTTTACTGTCCAAATACTTGAGTTTTAATGCTTGCGGTCATTCTGTGAGTGGACAGATTCTTAGGAGCAAAGGACTGGTCTATTGTAGGGGCCTTAAACAGGACCCCAGGGGGGCAGTGGGAAGTTAAACAGTACACTTTGTGCATGGTTTTGTGGCTTGCAACGTTACCGGGGACACGAACCTGATGAGCTAGAGAGCGCCAGTGTCTGCATAGCTCTTCCCAACTGAGTTCGTACACCTAACTGGCAATTCTGGCTGCTCTTTGCCCTGGGGACCAGAAGACATTCTGGCTCTCTGCATCAGTCTCCCGCTTGCCTGGTGGACGAACCTTAGAGGCTCGGGGTTGTGGTTGAATCTCCTTCAGAATCTGACCCCTCAGCCACTCTGCCCCAGGAGCTGGGGCTCCAGGCCTCTGAGCTCAGAACCGCTTCCTGCTCTGGCTCCTGAGCAGCGTGTCCTGTAGACCCTTGGAACCAAAGGTCCTGAAGTGAGGCACTAGGATGACGCTCAAGTGCCTGGCGTGGGGCTTACAGTTAGCGTCGCTTTGCTCTCTGAGACACAGGTCGTTCACAAGCACTGGTTTCTCACCGTCTGGTTTGTACGTTTTTTGTGCAGAGAATATCCTGCCTTGCTAGCCTCCCATATGCTTCCAGGCTTTTAAAATGACCTTTCCTTTGCTTTTGTCTTGCAGTCTGTCCTCTGCCAAGCTGCAGGCAGCCCAATTCTGCAAGGTGGGTGCGAAAGCTCTCAGCATGCCAAGCACGTGCTTTTGTTGGGGTGTCTTCTGCCCGTGTTCAGGGAAAGATCTCCCAGACTTTGAAACCTGGGCCCCTCTGTAAGTATGGAAAAGCCATGTTTTCTGGGCTCTTCTCAAGAATTAAGCCCTAAACACCTGACTAGGAGCAATGTAATGGGGAGGGAACGCACAGCTTTGTCAAGCTGCCTGAGGGATCATAGTCACAGCTGGCTGAATAAATGGAGGGCCTCAGGTCATTATAGAGAATGACCCCTCAGTTCTGTCTTGGGGACAGAGCAGGCCAGGACCCTGAAATTTGCATCTACGTTCCCACCACATCACCACCTGCCTGCCCCACAGCACGGGATGCTCGCTTCCGCTCCACATCAGTCATGTTGGTAACAGGAAGATGCCCAGCTGACAGGAGAATTCAATGCTGCGATGCTGGGACCCACCCTGCATGGACTACAGTGCAGTTTCCTCAGCAAGAGGTCTGTGCCGATGTCCTGGAACTTTTGAAGCCCAGCACCCGTGTGCCGCTGACCTGCAACAGGGGGATCTTGGGGGCCTAGGCCTGGGCACCAGGATTTACAGCTCCCTTGGTGGATCGGGTGCAGCCAGGGTCAAGACCAGGCATCTAGAAGACTGACCTGTGCCATTTGTAAATTGGATGGGCTTCTTGTCTGCCCCCTCCCTCGAGGGCAGTGGCTGGAGTCTGGGCTCCAGGATCCAGCTGCCCCACCCTCACTCCTCCAGCTCTCTCAGGGACCTGGCCTTCTGCCATTCTCTCTGTTGCATTCCAAGATGTGACCACCCTTTCCCTGCTTTTTCTTGTCTCCGCAAACATTGAGGTCGTCACTTCAGGTCTGTACACTCTGAACATGTGGTGTTGTCCAGCTTGGGTTTGGCCTGTAAGTGATGCTGGAAAGGCCCAGGCCTGCAAGTCTGTCTGCTGGACTTTGCTAGAAGTTTTCTGTTACTAAAGGGTGAGGAGGCTTCTTCCTGAGAACTTGGGCCCTTGAGGACTTTCGGTCTGTACCCCTCCCACAGACCCCCCACAATGCTCACAGAGCTTCTATGATGCTCACAGACTAGCTTCCCCCAGAGGACCAAGGCCACCAGGCAGGTGCCTGTGTGAGCACCACTCTGTGCTGTCATGCTTGGTGTTGGTCACACAGTGCTGTCAGCAGAGGTTGCTGTCCCCCTAGCATAGATGTTTTTATTACCTCCTGCTGTCTTTCCTTCTCCTGTACCTGGTTATGTTTTATTCCATACTGGATATTCTGTTTAAATATTGTTTGTAGAAATAACTTGATGCTATCTTCATAGGAAAGAATTTCTCTGCTTATGACACCCACCTGGGAGTACTAAATCCCCAGATGATGATGAGACTGAAGTACAGTCCATGTGGATAACTGAAATCTGGGTCACATTTACTCCACAGGCGTGACTCTCTGTGGTCCTGTCCAAGGGATGGAGTACTTTACTCCCTTCTGTCCTTGGTGGCACCAGATTTTGGCTTTGGTGTCTCAGTCCCACCATGCCACCACACGTGCAGCCTGGCCTCTCTCAGCCTTTTCTGTATCAGTAAATGCCTTAGAGCAAAAGCTGTCCTCTGTTTTTCACACCTCTCTAGGATTATGGCCTTTCCCACGTCCTAGCTGAGTAATCCCTCATGTTTTTGTTAAGTTTCTGATGTTCTTGAGACTGTTTTTTGAACATTTTATCCAGCTCTTGTGGTTGTCTTTCAGGGAATCATCTCTGTCCAACGCCCAGTCCACCACTGCAGGAAGCAGAACACGGGGCTCCTGCCAGTGCACTGAATGTTGACTGAAATACCTTCTCTCCATAACCTTTGTGGCTCACCCTGCAGCTGAGCACTGGAAGATGGCACTGCCGGCCTCTCCTCCCCCTTCTCCCATTGCCTAGACGTCTCCCTTGCTTGCTGGGCCCTGTGTTTTGCCCCTACTGAGATGGACGCAGCTTAGGCAGAGCAGGAGAAGAAAAGACAGCCTTAGGAATGACAGGAAGAGAGCGTTTCCTCCTTCCGTTGTGGCCCTCCATGGAGTGGGGGGCGGTGTCAAGTGAATGGATGGAGAGGACTAAGTAGCAGTGAAACTAAAGGGGTGTCAGATGTTCAGTTGCATTCTTGGAATGGGCACTGTGTACCGCCTGAGTACTGTGCTGGATGAAAACCCAGAAAGGGTGAGTGAATCAGTCTGGGTACAAGATGAAGAGAAAAATCGTACATCATTTGAATAGAGAAAGTTTGATAAAAAGAAGTATTAAGTATAACAGAGGATTGGAGTAATGAGGGATTGGTTGGTAAGAAATAAAACTCGAAAGAATATAGGACTAAGTGCTGTAAGGAACAGCTCCTACTTCCAGGGGTGATAGAGCACCCAAGAGAGCCCCAGCAGGACTCACTGAATGAGACAAGTTACTGCAGTGCTGCACTGGGGGAATTTGCTATAAATTCACCCTCTGGAGACACCTAGAAACCTGCCCTGTGGAACCTGCTGTAAATATGCCTTGTAGGGTGTGCATGCGTGTGTGTGTGTGTGTGTGTGTGTGTGAGAGAGAGAGAGAGAGCAAAAAAGCGCTGCACAATGCAGCAGCCCGCGTAAATGACAAATGGGAACCAGGAAGCACACTTGTTCCTTCTAGCATCTCTCCCAGAACCTCCTACTGAAAAAAGGTGAAACTGTGCTATCAGCAAAGGGAGCAACATTTAAGGAGCCCATATCCATTTTCACAGAGCAGGCATCAAGTTTGAATTTAAAGCCAATAGTGCATGCATTCTGCTACTCAGCGTTCCTCTGCACCCTCCAGCACACTTTACACTCCCATACAATCGCCGAAAGACTGCACTTCTACCTAAAAGACGTACCTTTTCTTCTTACAAGTGAGGAAAACTCATCCTTCTGCCAGAATGAGCAGATGGGCAATGCCAATAGTCACTGTATAACGGACACTGAAATGGAACCAAAATTTCAAGCACTGTTCTAGGGGCCTTATATTTTATAGCACGTAATTCTTCAACCCTTGTGATGGAAGTGCCATTTACTATAACTAAGTTGTGGTGTTGCTCTCCAGGAACTTAGGAGAGAGGTGTATTAACAAGAATTCCTAATGTCAGGCAAACAGATTTAAGTACTAAAAGTGAAAGTAACCTGGAGGAATCGTAGAGGAGATACTCATTGTTACCAGGGGGCTTTAGGAAAGTGTCTTGGTGTAGGTATTATTAGAACAGATGTTATATTGGAAGAGGCTTTGAAGGATGTGAAAATTTCCAGAAGCAATTGAGCAGAAGGTAGAGTAACATAGGGATGTGAGTGTGAGCTCTGGGGGGCTGATAAGCACGTTCAAGTCATTACTCTGCTGACATTCTTGTGGCTTTGAGCAAGTTAATGAAACACCCAGCTTCAGTTTTCTCATCTTTAAAATGGGACAATAATACCTCTTAAAATGTCAAAGGCCACATAAATTCAGATATGTTAAGTGGCTGTCTTGTTCTAGTGAGAACTCGGTAAATCATAGCTATTATGAAGCACATGGTGTTTGGAAAAAAAGAAAAGCGAGCAGAGATGTTGTCATAAGGGACAGAAGAGGAGAAACACAGACACAGAGGAGAAGCCACATGGAGATGGAGGCAGAGGTGGGAAAGTCAAATAGAGGATAAGGTTAGATAGATAGCCACAATGATAAGAGATAGATGATAATGATAAATGATAGATAAATAGATGATAGATACAAAGACAGTAATGCTTGATAGATGATAGATGATAGATTAGAAAGATACATAGATAATAATGCTAGATGATAGACAGATACATAGATACATAGATAGTAATGACAGATGATAGACAGCTGATAGATAGGTAGATGATAGATAGATGGATGATAGTTAGATAGATAGATGACAGATAGATAGAGAGATAGATGATAGATAGATGATAGATGTTAAATAATAGGAAAGTATAGATGGAGAGATGGATGGACAGGTGTCACAAGAAAAACACAGTTTATCATCTTATTTTAAAAAGACCTCACCTGTGGACCGAACAGCCCATCAGAAGGAACCAGCCCAGCTGACACCTTGATTTTGGACTTCTGGTCTGCAGAACACTGAGAGAAAACATTTCCGTTGTTTTAAGCCCCCGACTCATGGTGATGTATTCAAGCCGTCACAGTTCCAAGGGGGAACCTGGGCTTCCGGGAGGAAAACTCTGCTCCCCGGTCATCCAGCTTCACCAGTGACTGAGCTGGGACCTAAAACGGGGTCTCACTAACCGTGTCTGCAACCTGGCCCGGGTTCCTCCCCAACAGGCCATTCTGCCTCCTGGACACCCTGTGGGGCTGGAACTCAATTTCACATGGAAAATAAGTATAAATGGGTCCGTTTGGGGGATTTTCCACTGCCCCCACACCCAGGTCACCAACTCCAGTTTTTCCTCCATTCATCTGATGACACTGCTTTTTGGAGGAAACAAATAATCTCATATGATTTGTAAGTGCTAATAGAGGGGCTTGGAGCAGAGGGAGCTGAGTGAACGACTTATGTCTTTCTGAATAAGGTGATAAATCATACACTGAAATGAGACCATCAAGGGGGAAAAATGTGAGGGAAATTTGCTGAAATTTACCACCCATCTATCCAGAATGTCCACCCATCTATCCATCTATACCCATCTATTATCTACCATCTGTCTGTCTATCTATCTATCTATCATCTAATTTAACTATGTATCATCTATATACCACCTAATCTCTCATCTTGCTGTGATCTATCTATAATATATTATCTATTTTATCCTCTCCTCTGTCTACACCTTCCATCTGTCTGTCTAACCATCTATCATCTATGGATCTGTCTATCCATCCACCCAAATCTATCTATCACCTCTCTATTTACCTATCTAATCCTATCCTCTCTCTACCATTTATGTATCTATCTCTATCATGTATCAAGCTATACACATATATGAACTTATCTATTTATCTATATTTTTTTCCCAGTTGCACCTCTCTTTCCTGAACCACTCAATTAGACTTGACTGCTGGGCAGCCCCTGAACTCTATGTGGCTACCTGGACAATCGGATGCCCCCTTGAATAGACACAATAGTCATCTGCTTGGTACATTTCACATGGACACGTAGTTTATCTAATGAGCTGGTCACACATTCCATGTTTGTGGCTGACCCGAGTCATGTCCTACACAGAGAACTCTGTCCCTGTCCAGCACAGGGTCCAGTGTGGGGCCACGTATGGTTTAGGTTAACAGGTTTCCTACCTTCCTTTCCGTGGCACATCTCCCCAGCCATTCTGTGTCTTTTGTGATATTAACGTTTTCTAAGTAGCCCCTTTCTCCTTTGGGGTGTGTCTGCTGGTTCCCCACGATCCCAGCCAGATGGGAGTTCTCACCAAGATGGGGATGGTGAGTCCTTCTCAAGGCATTGCACCTGGGCTACCTCTCACACAGGATGCTAATTCTGGTGGCCTGGTGAGGGTGTTGTGTGACTCCTCCACTGAGCAGTGACATCCCTTTCCTTTGCTATTCAAAAGACCATGCATGCCTTGCTTCTCACTAGAAACTCCTCGTGGGTCAAGCACCCACGGATGACTCTGTACAATCCACTCATGAACATGACAGTTGCCTATGGTAGTAGATGAAACTGTGTCCCTCAAAAAGATGTGTCAAAGTCCTGAGCCCTGGCTCCTACGGCGGGATCTTATTTGGAAAGAGGGTGTTTGCAGGTATACATTAAGTGAGATGAGGTCATCCTGCATGAGGGTGGACAATAATCCAGGCGCAGGTGCCCTTACAGAAGTCTGAAGAGGAGAGATGCACACGCAGAGGAGAAGCCACGTGGAGACGGAGGCAGAGACGGGAGGGACGTGGCCACAGGCCAGAGCCACCTGGAGCCCCAGAAGCTGACAAGTGCAGGAAGGAGCCTCCCCTGGAGCCCGTGGAGGGAGCCTGGCCCTGCCCCGCCTGGACCTCAGAGCTCCACCTGGACCTCCGACATCTGGTTTCTGGAGCTGGGGGAGGGCGATTTCTGTTGCTTTCAGCCCCTCAGTTTGAGGTAGTGAGTTGCAGCAGGCCTAGCAGTCTGACGCACATGTTGGCCACCTCCCATTCTATCGGTGGGCACAGTTATGTACTGGCACTCAGCAGTCTAATAGAAACCAGATCCTTCCTCACCGCTGATCAGTTTATCTGTTGCTGTCTGGTATGCTCTCCTGAATCCCTAGTTTTCCCCACAGCTTATAATTCATGATGGGCTTTCATTGGGTTTGACGGTCAGCTGCCCAAAGTTGCCTGTGGGAGCCCCTGCAAGTTGCCTTCAAGGTCCCTGTGACACACCCACCCCCATCCTTACTTTCTGGCCTCGTAAGAAACCCAAGGCCCGTGGGCAGCCCACGGACCCAGCCCTGGAATCAGCCATTTCTCTGACCCTGAACCATTTCCCTCCAGTCCTGCATTCCCCTTCCTGTTGGAGGTGAGGATTTCCTACAGAAGCGGGGCACCCGGCTTACCCAGCTCTTCTCCACTGAAGAGTCTCCATTTCTGGGGCTGACTCATCTATGCACCCGTCCAGTTGTTAGGGGTCATGGTTTGAGTTTGCATCTCACAACGTGTGTTCATTTCATTGGTTAACCAGACAACATGCATGACGGTCCATACTTCAACCACTAGCAAAGGCACTATCTTTCTCGCATTTCAGATGAAAAACGGAATCACAGATACAAGACCCACAAGGCTCCTCTCGTGTTGCTGTGGGTCATCTTGCACCATCTATAGGGGGTATGCTTCTCAGCGGAGACCCTTGTTTTAGGCTGTGTCCCATGGCTGGGGGGGGACCCTCCTTAAGGTTGATGTGTGCTCTGCCCAGCCTGGAAAAAGCCCACCTCTAAACTTTTCCTCTTGAGCCCGGAGGCAGAGGGCGTTGCTCTCAAATTACACATGTGGTGCTTTTTGGTGCCCAAGAGGGCCAGCTATGGTGCCTTCTTTGAAAACATCCTTTTCTGGGCTCCTGAGCTCTTCCTAATCTCACAAAGACATTCACCCAAGTCTGTCTTCATGGGCTTAATGGGAAACTTTCCATTTGAACAACAGAGATGTTTAAACACTCTCTCAAAAGCAGGAACGTGAACACATATAGGACCAACAGTGGGTCATAGAGCTAAGGGCTCTGGCCACCGGGGGTCTGAGTCTAAAGGACGAGGAAAGAAGCCTGTCTCTGTTTTCCGGCAGGAGCTGTCTGGCTGACATTCCATGGCTCCTTCTCAAGTGGAAGGGGCTGAGGTGGGTGGGCGGGAAGGAGGATACAGGGGCACAAAGATTCTCAATCATAATATAAATTGGTCACAGGGTTGGTAGTACAGCATGGAGAACATAGCCAATGGTTTTGCAACATCTCCCTATGTTGACAGAGAGTCACTGCACTCTTGCGGGTGGGGATTTAATAATATGAGTGACTGTTGAAACAATGTGTTGTATGCTTGAAACTATTATAATGTTGTATCTCAATGATGCTTTAATTAAAAAAAAGGGGTCCCTTGAAGCAGGTTTCTGCTCGGCAGCTTTACCGGACGCGTTGTTCGGAATTGCATAACTAAAATCAACGTGATTGTGGTTCAGTGTGTCCATGGCAGGTCCATCCACGGCCACTAATGTGGAGAAGAAATCTTTGAGTGGCTGACTTTAGAGAACAGATACTGGTACATTGAGCATGCATACCACCCTCAATCTTTCTCTCATCAATCTGTTAAGCAAATTTCCCCAATTTGTTAAGACCATTGGCACCCAGGTTCCGTCACGGTCAACGTGCCAGAGTCTCAGTCAATGGGTTGCTTGCCAACTCCTCTTTCCTGGCAGGCCCCCAGTCCCCGGGCCGGCTCAGTTTTCTTTCCCAGAAGGGTGCTTCCCGTGAACGAATGCATCCACGCAGCACTGCTTCCTGCTCGACAGAGGCTAGCGCTGCAGCTGTGCTTCGCTCCTGGCTGAGAGGAACGTGTGCATGGGGTGCCGCATAAAAATGGAATGCAGCCCCCAGTCATGCAAAAAAAAGCTGGGGGCTTCTTGCTCTTTCCCAGGAGCAGGTGTCTGGCTAGCTAGCAAGCGGTGCGGCGAGGGGGAGGGGGGTGCCTCGGTCTGAGAAAAGGGTGCAGATGGCAGAGAACCCTGAACACGGCTTCTGTCTTGGAGCAGGCAGAGATCAAAATCTGTAGAATCTACCCGCGTGCGGAAGGATAACGGCATGCAAATCACCCATAACTGACAAGGCACCTTGGCTGTGCAGTGCAGAGGAAAGTAAAGCGGGGAGATGGACAGGCGTCTGTGCGATTGTGCTTAGTGGGAGGTTTCTCGCCCGTGATCTGAGCAGACAGACGCGTCCTCCATGCCCATCTGCACCAGCTGCTGTATCCTCACTTTGAAGTTGGTAGAAGGCAGTGTTTGTTCAGCCGAGGCAGTGCGGCCATAGTGGGACTCTCGGGTCTCCAGCGACAGGGAATGCTCAGTAGAGGCGTGCAGGCACGGAAGACATCCCGTCACACTGAACGTGATGGCAGCCTCCAACGTGACCGGTAGCCCACCGAGTGTGCAAGGGCTGCCTTGTAATGCCCAGGGTTGGATGAGAACCGCTGTCCCACATCCTCACCTGCATTCAGGGTTGGTGATGCTTTTAGATCTCAAGTCATTCTGTTCCAAGTGCAGGGGCATCTCACCAGGGGTCTGATTTGCAATTCCCCGAGGACATGTGATGTGGAGCATATTTTCATGCGCTTCTTGGCCACCTGTATGTCTTCTTTGGTGAGGTGTCTGTTCAGGGCATTTGCTCATGTTTAAGCTAAGTCTTTTCTTTCCGTATTGTTGAGTTTTAAGAGTTCTTTGTATATTTTGAATACTGGGTTGTTCTTTTTTTTTCTCTCCAGCTGTGTCTTTTTGCAAACATTCTCTCCCCAGCTGCACCTGCTCTTCTAGTGTCTCACAGGTGCTGTTCGCAGACAGCCGTTTTAAATTGTGGTGAGGTAGCTTATCCATCATTTCCTTCAGGGATCATGTGTTCGGCGTTCTGTCTAAACAGGCCTCATCGTAACCCGAGATCACCCGGGTTTCCTCCTACATCATCTTGGAGTGGTTTTATACGTTTGCATTGTACGTGTATGTGTCTGATCCATTGGCAGTTAATTCTCTGTGATGGGTGTAGGGTCTGTATCCAGATTCAGTCCTTTGTACGTGGATGTCCAGTGTTTCAGCACTGTCTTTGCTCCATGACATCGCCTTCGCTTTTTTGTCAAAGACTGACTCTATGTATGTAGGTCTATTTCAGGGCTCTTTCTCCATTGAGCTCCTATACTGTTTGGCTAATAACGCACTTGATGGCTGTGAGCTTTACGGTAAGTCTTGAGGGCACGTAGCGTCAGACCTCCAATCCCCTTCAATATGGTGTTCACGGTTCTGCATCTTTCGCCTCTCCATAGAGATTCTAGAGTCGCTTGGTTGATATGCACGTCTTTAAGGAGGTGTTAGCACTGGAGGTGTCTCTCCTGTATCCCACACACACCATAGCAGCTTCAGCTGAAGGCGTACTGCCCTGCTCAGAGGGCGTCAGGCTCAGACAAGTTGAGAGGGCTCAGGGATCTCTCAGAAACCTTGGTTTCCAAGATTCTGTGACTACCACTGTGTTTTCTTGGATCCCACCTTGCATTTGCTCCACAGACACTGAGCCTCTGTGAAGGGCACAGTGACAATCTCTGTGTGGACCTACACATGAGGAACACTTACAATACAGCCTGGCATGAGTAGGAGAACTGGGAAATAAAAGCTGCGAAGGCCATCATGAAAGAGAGAGGTTAACATTTTACAGTTACTGGATGGAAAAATACCTCTGGGCAAGGCACGAAACACAGAACCCATAATGGGGAAGAGTCGGTGATGTAAAGATGTAAAATGTTCATGCAACATGAAACACCACCAACAAAACTAAAAAGATGAACAGCAGGTATGCAGTATAAATGGCAGAAGAGGTGGTGACACGGTCCCAAATAGCCAGCACGCTGTTGAAGGAGAAGGAAGTCACAGAAGGGTTGACCTGAGGTCAGGACTCGATCAAGACAGTGAGTGTTTTGAGGGACAAAGTCAACATGAGTTGCTAACCACTGTGACAGATAGATGATCAGATAGATAGACAGTAGATGGATGGATAGAGACGTTGATAGATGGTAGATAGACAGATGACAGATATGGATCAATGGATGGATAGATGATAGGTATCATAGATGGATGGATGATGGATGGATGGATGAATGGAAAGATATATAGATAGTAGTAAATAGATAGATGATACATATGGCTGGATGGCTGGATAGATGATAGATACATAGATACAAACATAGATAGTAGATAGATACATAGATATGGATGGAAGGATGGGAAGATGGACAGACACGTGTCTATGTGCAAATATCCCTTTTTTTAAGGACACTAGTACTATCAGGTCCAGGTCCCATTCTATTCCATCTTAATCAAACTGACATCTGCAAAGACACTATCTCTCACCTTGTCACTCCGAAGTACACAGAGTTAGGACTGCAACTTACAAATTTAGGGGACACATAACTGAGGCCATGACATGGCACCACAGTTTCCTGTGTCATCTGTGAGTTGCCCACAGTTGACCAGATAACCCAACACAGCTTCCTCTCTGGGGGGTGCACCACATCTTTGGGCCGTGAGCAAGAAAGCCGACTTCCAGACGAGGCTGGGGGTGAGGGTGCACAGCTTCTCCAGGGTCCCCATGCCAGAATTTCTATGTATAATAATCACCTTCCAAACCAGGGGAGTCATGTCTATACCTCTGGAGGCCAGACCTCCAAGAACGTCGTCAGCCCAGTTGGGTGCGTGGCTAACGCCAGGAGCCTCACCCTGGGACATGTTGAGGGTCAGGAGCTGATGGCTAGAGGCAGGGTCTCAGAGGGCGGCCCTGCTGGCCGAGCGAACTTGCAGACCCACAGGCAAGTCTCTTCTGATGGATGCTTCTGGGCAATGCAGTTCTATCTGCTAAGGGGCAGGCAGGGGCCCAGGACATCCTCCAAACAGCTCTTAGGAATATTTTCCTCCTTGACCTGTGCAGGGGGCTGAATGCAGGCTCCTGGAAGACATGTCCACGTCCTGGCCCCAAAACCTGGAAAGGGGACCTTATTTGGAAATAGGGTGTTTGTAGGTAGGATTAAGTGCAAGATCTGAGATGAGGCCCTCTTGGATGAGGGTAGCCCTAAATTCAATGGTAGGTGCCCTCATAGGGACAGAAGGGCAGAGACACAGACACTGAGAAGCTATGTGGAGATGGAGGCAGAGACAGGAGGGACCAGCCACAAGCCTAGGGCCACCCGGAGCACCCCAGATGCTGGAAGAGGCAGGAAGCAGCCTCCCCGGGAGCCTGGGGAGGGAGGTGGCCCTGCCCCATCCGGACCTCAGAGCCCCGCCTGGACCTCAGATGTCTGGTCTCCAGAGCTAGAGGAGGATTATTCCTGTTTGTCAGCCCCCAGGCTGTGGTCATTTCTGAGGGCCACCCCACGCCCTTCACCCAGTTACTGGCCCACTTAACATATAGGCCGCACACCGCAGTCTCCGAAGCACGTCTCATTCCCTGGTTTGCTCGGTGCCACAGCAACCCTCTGGGGATAAGAGTCTATATATCCCGCTGTAACAGAGGAGGACACAGGGTCTGGGAGGAGGCCCCACACCTGCTGCTCGCCCAGGGCTCCCACACCAGCATCAGAACGCTGGTGAGCTCGGTTGACTGAGTCCATCACGGCAAGTCTGCAGGCCATGCCTGCAGGTTGCTGGCTGTCTCAGAGGCAGGAGGAGCATAGCTGGCTCTGGGCTGTGCTGAGCTAGGCAGAGCTGCTGGGAGGTCAGCCCATGTGTGTCGAATGCCTGAACGTTCTCCTAGCTGATGAAAGGCACCATGGATTTGGATTCTCTGACATCACCTGGTCTCCAAACAGGACACCTTTGGGGCTGCTGAGTCCCCCAGGGCTGCCTAACAAAGCACACCAAATAGCGTGATGCAAAAACCCACGGACCCCAGAGGGGAGACCAAGCCATGCTGCACAGAGCGGGCTCATGGCTTCCTCCGGTGGGGACCCCCTTGTCCCCATAGCGATCTCAGACCTGGGACAGACCCCGATGCTTAAGAAACAGCGCAGCAGGTCCAAAAGGAATAGTCTCCAGTCGGACTCACCGCTGCTGTACAGGGGCTCACTGCTGCCTTATCAACACCCCTTAATAAGACCCACGTCCACTGAGATGAAAGGACTACCCCACCCAGCCTGTGGGCCTCCAGATGGGGGGTGCTGGGGCTGCATACAAGAGATACACAGCACTATTCCCAGCGGCCAAAAAATGGGAACAACCCAAATGCCCATCAACGCCCAAATGGATAGACAAAATGTGAACCAACCTTCAGAATGAACTATCCCTCAGCCCTGAACAGGAGGGAAGCCCTGACACACCACAGCACGGATGGACCCGCTCAGGGAGAGACGCAGACACACAGGGACACACGGTGGGGGATCCATTGACAAGAAATGCCCAGAACGGGCAGATCCGCAGACAGGACGTGGATTCGTAGTTACCAGTTCCTGGGAGATGGTGGGGGTGATGGCGACAAGAATTTCTTTTAGGGGTAATGAAAACGTTCTGTGTTTGCGTTCAGCTGAGGGTGGCACATGTGTGAATATATTAAAAACCACTGAATTGTACACTTTCCATTGGGGAACTTTATACAGTATGTAAATGATACCTCAATAAAGCTAAGTATAAAAAAAAGATGCATGGGTGCACAGGCCCATGGACACTTGAGTGGGCGAGTGCCCTCAGAGTTGCATGCATCTTCCTGTGGGCGTCGCCAGTCGGGCCTTCCCAGCTGCGGGCGCGCCTGGCAGCCGGTCCCCTTGCTCTGGGCGGCCCCATGGCGGTCTTTTGCAAGAGCCGCATCTGCTCACCCTGCGCCTCGCAGAGCCAGTGTTGTGCCGGTTCATAGATTTTCCGTCCTGCCACCCACCCCACCACTCTCCACCTGCCGGGTCCAAACTGCAGGTGCCCGCATTTCAGCAAAGCTGGGTCTGTTAGGGGTGATTTCTGTATTAATCACTTGTGACGCTCAGCAGCTGTCTCTATTCCAGGCTCCAGACACCCCGAGGCTACGTGCCAGGGCCCTGGAGCACAGAGGAGGCTGTCTGCGGGGTCCCCAAATGCCTCCCATGGATGCAACCACACCATGGAAGTGCCCCCACCATAGACAAGTTCCTAAGGCATGGAGCAGCGTCCTGTACTCCCTGTATGTGTTCATACGTAGTCGGTGTCCCTCCCTTCAGCGTGTCCCTCTGCAGCACCAATGGGGGCCCTGAGAAGCACACATCCGCTGTGCTCTTGAAGCCGAGTGTGGGTAGGTAGGGCCCGGGCCTCAGGCCCACCCCACAGATAATTGTAGGAGTCACCCTTGAGCGTGCTCTACCAGAGCAGAAAGTGCTACAGTCAAAGCGAAACTCAGGGCCATTTTTAAACCTTCTTGAGGAAGCTGTTTCTGCCCATGTTGGTGACAGACAGACATCTACAGAGGAAGAAACACCAGCTCAGGCCAACGGGCTGAAATGTGAGTTTAAATCTAGACGTTCTTTGAAGACTGTGTGCTGGCCTGTCCGGCACGTGGACCACGTGTTTCCTGCTGACATCCTGGGAGCGACGTCCTCATAATGAAATGCCAGTGCCCAGGCCAGCTGCCCTTGGGGCAAGTCACCAGCTGCCTGCACAGCCCTGGGAGCAGAGGGCATCTTTGAGGCTCCCATCCGTGGTGGACCATGAGCTGGACACAAGGCCTGTTCCGCAGTGTGGCTATTTGATGCCCCTGTGAGCCCCCAGCCCCATGCCCTGAAACCAGGAGTGCAGGCATTCAGCAAACACCGAGATCAAAAGCAGAAGGAAAACCTCACCACCTGAAAATAGCAGAGCAGCAGTAACCCACCACCAGGTCTCAAGTGAGAAGCAAGGTGGGAAAAACTGGCCTCGGCACCTCCAAGCACATTCCCAGGGTCCCTTCCACGTGGCATTCACTGGACTCTGGGGAAAGCCCACCCCGGGCTCACTCAGACCCGGCTCCCTTTTCCTTTAATGCTATTTGCACAAGCTTGCATCTCTGGCTCCTGAGCCGTGCCTAAGGCCTCCAGGGAGCCTGACAGCAGACAGAGCTTGGACTCAGACCCACGTCAGGTCCCCTCTGCAAATATGGACCTAACCAGGTTGTGGACCAATGCCGTGGACCCGCTCAGAAAAGTGTCTGCTCAGGGTTATGTCTGTCCTCCACGGTTAATACTACCTTCTGTGGATGAGCCTTTGCTGGTCTCCTGTCCCCACCTACGTTTGCCTGGGTGCTCCAAGGACTGGTGCTATGATGGGATTGACCAACTGGGGCCTTTATTAGAGTGAATGTGTGTGTGAGAGCTCATGGGAGTCTACAGGGGAAGGCGAGAGACATCCCACCCGGATGCAGTAAGGAACAGAGGTAAGGGAGGGCGGGGTGGGTGCTTGCCTTGCCGAGGTCCCAGGAGGCTCTGAAGGGTGTCAGTGGGCCTGGGCCAAGGGCACCATCAGGGAAGGCCCCGTCCTACACCTTCTGTCCTAACAGGGAGCAGCCTGGCCTCCACACAGACCTAGGGGTGGGTGATCAGAAGCTGGGGCAGGGAGGGGCACACAACGTCGCTGCCCGGTGGCTGTCCCATGGTCCCTTATTATGAGAATCAGCCCAGACTTACTGAGTATCTTGTAACTGTCCCCCAGCACCCAAGGCCCCTTGGCAGAGCGTTGCCTCTGTATAGGGTCTCCACAGAAACAGACATGGGAAAATGGAGCTATATATGTACATATATAAATGCAATGGGGTATACATGCCATAGGAGGTATATATGTGCATATAGACACATGCACGTGTACACATAGGTAGCATGTGTGTGCATATACACATACATACATGTATACCTATGCCACGAGATGGATATGTATATATACATACATATGCCATTGGACATGTGTGTGTATATATACATATAAGCACAGAAATGTGTGCAGTAGGACAGATATGTAATGTACATGGGCACATGTGTGTGCATATGTATGTATACAAGCACACATGAATCTCTATAGGCACATATGCATATAAATATAAAATATATACACAGAAAGAAATTTACTTCAAGTCATTGGCTCGTATGATTATGGGGCTGGCATTGTGAAGTCTGCAGGGCAGGTGGACAGCTGGAAACCCAGTTGTTGGCTGACATGGCCATCTTGGGGCAGAGTTCCTTCTCTGGGAAACCTGTGTGTTTGCTGGTCATGCCTCCAGCTGATTGGACATGGCCCACCTCACAGCCAGCCCCCACGCCCATCTGAGTGGGTAACTGGGGACTGCAGTCACGCCACGGAGACGTGCCTTCTCCCACCCGAGGTGGACACAGCCTGCCCATGGTCCTGGTCTTCCTCCTCCTTCTGTGGCCTCTGCAGGGCATCCCAGGTGTGGCTCCTTTGGGGCCACTGGCATGGAGCAGAGTGGAGCCCCCATCAGGGCAGGCTGTGCAGATGCTCTGCCCCCACTGCATGCTGGGAACACCCAGCACCCCACCTCCACGCTCCCTTTTCTGGGGTTTTCTTGTCCTCCCTGTGCTCAGTGACGTCTGCGATGGGAGGATCCACATCGGTCATTGAAAAACCCACCTCTGGGGCAGTTCGGGGCTGCCCTGGCGGTGGGGGAATCCACACTTCGTAGAGAGCAAATGAGCGAAGCCAGGCTCAGAACCGTCACGGAGAAATTCAACTGTAGCTGGAAACAGGTCAGCTTGCAGGATTAGTCACTTGGTCACTTTGTCACCTTGCGCTGTTCCCTGCCCCAGCAATATCACGGCCCCAGCATGGAAGCCCCTGCACCGTGTCTCACAGCACATTGCCTGTGCTTCCAAGTAGCACAAAGGAAGCACCAGGTGTGCATGGACCCGGGTCCAGGCACAAGGTGCTGGGGTGTTGGCAATTATAGAAAGAGTCCCGCGTCTTCTGGCCCTGACAGCATGATGACTGTATGCCTGCTCCCTGAGGGGCACCGACAGACCGGAGGCCCCTTCCACACATCCCCGGTGGAGCGGCAGGTCTGTGAACCCTCAAAGGCCCAGCATGCACGGTGTGCAGCCCAGGCAGCCTGTCCACAAGCCTACCCCTGCCCGTGAGTTTCAGCTGATTTTCATCGGCCCTATATATTTGTGCGTGAGGCACGTTTTCAGGATTTAGCTCCTATCGAGTGATAGGGGGTAAGAACAGGTGGGAACCGGGAGGAAGGATGGGGATGCAGCCGGGAGGCGCTGGCCGGCCCTACCTCACTGCTGGGTCATCTGCAGGAGCCCAGCCACCCACCCTGGGCCGCTCTCACCCCGAGCCCCTTGCCTCGCAGGTCCGCCCCTGAGCCCCCAGCGTACGCCCGCCGCCATGGACATGAACCTGACGCAGCCGGACAACACCACCATCGTGATGCTGCGGGACCCGGCCATCGCCGTGGCGCTTCCTGTGGTGTACTCGCTGGTGGCCCTCGTCAGCATCCCCGGCAACCTCTTCTCCCTGTGGGTCCTGTGCCGGCACATCGGGCCCAAGTCGCCGTCGGTCATCTTCATGATCAACCTGAGCGTGACAGACCTGATGTCGGCGAGCGTGCTCCCCTTCCAGATCTATTACCACTGCATCGGCAACCACTGGGTGTTCGGCGAGCTGCTGTGCAACGCCGTCACCGTGGCCTTCTACGCCAACATGTACTCCTCTATCCTCACCATGACCCGCATCAGCGTCGAGCGTTTCCTGGGCGTCGTGTACCCGCTGGCCTCCGCGCCCTGGCGCCGGCACCGCTACGCCGTGGCCGCCTGCGCCAGCATGTGGCTCATGCTGCTGGCCGCCCTGTCGCCTCTGGCCCGCACGGACCTCACCTACACCGTGGAGGCGCTGGGCATCGTCACCTGCTTCGACGTGCTCAAGTCCACCATGCTGCCCAGCGTGGCCACCTGGGCCGTCTTCCTCTTCACCCTGTTCACCCTCCTCTTCCTCATCCCATTCGTGGTCACTGTGGCCTGCTACACGGCCACCATCCTCAAGCTGCTGCGGAACTCCGACCCGCACGGCCGGGGCCAGAGGCGGCGTGCCGTGGGCCTGGCCGCCGTGGTGCTACTGGCCTTCGTCACCTGCTTCGCGCCAAACAACTTCGTGCTCCTGGTACATATGATCAGCCGCCTGTTCTACGGCAAGAGCTACTATCACGTGTACAAACTCACACTATGCCTCAGCTGTATAAACAGCTGCCTGGACCCCTTCGTGTACTACTTTGCATCCCGCGAGTTCCAGCTGCGGCTCCGGGACTACCTGGGCTACGGGCCGCTGCGGCGGGCAGCCCGGACGCACGCAGGGAGAGCCTGTTCTCTGCCCGCACGCTGTCTGCACGCTCCATGTGCAGCGGCCACGCCGACGAGCTTGAGGCCGGCCGGTCGTGCCTCAAGGGGCAGGAGAGTGTGTTCTGAGCACAGCTGCCAGGCACCGCTGGGAGACAGCCAGGAGATGACTGCTTCCACCTCACCCTCCCGCTGCTGGTGGGGGTCCAGCGTTGCAATTGCCACAGTGAGCCAAGGGGCCAGGGAAAAACAGAGCAGGGGACACGGGCCCGGGTCTTCCGGGAGACGGTGGAGCGTGCTGGGCACACGTGTTCCCATTCCCCAAGGATGGCAGCAGGGCCTGCCCCTGGCTGAGGGCAAGCGAGCGTGCAGCCAGCCACCAGTGTCCCACACAGGCCCCGACGCCCTGCCCACCGGCCACCTGCCTCGTTCTCCAAGCCCCCTGCTCAGCAACGGTGCAGCGGCCTGTCATCTCCCAGCCAGGCGGACCCGGGACCTTGTCTTCATTTCACCCGTGGTCAGCCTGGCGCTGGGATTCGCCAGACGGCAGTGGACAGGCCCTCACAGACCACATGCTGCAGGAGTTCACACAGCCCCCCGCAGGGTCACCTGGACGCAGGAGCCAACCAGGGGCATCGGGTGCGTCTGGTCAGTCTGCTCTGGGGCACTCACGCTCTACTTGAATGTCACAACTGGTGCCCTACACAGCGAGGACACCAGGGCGTGTGGGACGGGCCCCCAGCCTGGCCTAGGGTCCCCGGGTGTACGAGAACCACCTGGAGCTGAGCTGTGTGAAGGACAGTGCCTGCTGCAGCTAAACGGGCCCCCTGAGGCCCTTTGGGTACAGCTCGGCCTGGGGTTCCCTGCGGCACGTTCTCAGGCTTCTTCTCCCAACCCAGACCCCTGGGACGCCGCGCATCCCCCCCAGGCTTTGAGTTGGCTTTGCCACCAGGGTGCACCCGGCCCGACTTGCAGGAGTTTCTGGGGACCAGGCACCTCACAGGACCTCTGAGCACATAAGCCAGGAGGTGCGTCAGGAGATGGGCACCTCTGTGCCTGCTGGCTGGGCCCGCACAAGGACAGGACCGCCCCATCTCTCCCAGGCCCAGAAGACACTGACACCAGCCCTAGTGCCTGTCCTGCTTCAGGACAAAGGGGAGTCCCTGTCTCTGAATGATCCCCAAACAGCGGCTTTCCTGGAGCCGGGGACTCACCCAGAACGGGAAAGTTTCTGGCACTTTATTCAAGAGGAGTGGATGCGGGGTGGTGGGTCTAGGGCTTTTCTGGGAGAGGGCAGCCCTGGAGCCCGAAAGGCCCCCGCTGGGCCAGGCCGTGGGCCTGGGGCTCAGAGGCCTGCATGCTGGGATGGCTGCAGGGCAGGCGGCCTCCCCACTCTGCATGGATATGCTGACGGAGTGAGGGTACCAGCCGGAGGTGTAAGGGTGGCCTGCTTCTGCCCGTTCTTGCATTAGAAGGAAAACAGGCTCCGCTGTACTGGAGTGAATAGAGCCCCCCAAGTCCACATCCACCCGGGACCTCCGAAGGCAACATGGATTAGGTGGCCCTAAACCCAATGGCAGGTGTGTTCTTAAGGGACAGAAGAGGAGAGACACAGACACAGAGGAGAAGCCACACGGAGACAGAGGCAGAGATGGGAGAGACGTGGCCACAAGCCCAGGGCCACCTGGAGCCCCCAGAAATTGGAAGTGGCAGGAAGGAGCCTCTCCTGGAGCTTGAGGAGGGAGCGGGAGTGTGGTCCTGCCCTGTCTGGATTTCAGAGCCCCACCTGGACCGCAGAGCCCCGTCTGGGTCTCAGGCACCTGGTTTCCAGAGCTGGAGAGGATGATTCCTGTAGTTTTTTTTTAGTTTCCCCAGTTTGGGGTAATTTGTGCCCCAGGACACATGCACCCATTTAATCCACTCTGAAGTTGCAAGGCCAGAATGCTGGCAGATACAAAGCTGTGGCCCCTGGTGATGGCAGGAGGACCCCCACGCCCAGCACTGGCTCCCGGGGCAGCCTGACTTCCTGGAACCCAGACCCTTGGGGTGGAGGCCTCTTGAAAGGACAAAGCATGCAGACTCCTGTAGCGTCGGCCATCGGTGAGTTGTACTGTGAATGCTGTGCCCCGAGTCCCCGCAGGAGTCCTAATATCGTGGTAACCGAGCATGCATGGGCACCTAAAGTTACAGCGTGCATGGCACATGTCTGGACGGTGGCTCTGGAATGAGCCTGCACAGTGGACATGTCAAGTGCCATTCTCTTCGGACCCCCAGAGTTGAGGGGTTCCCCTTGCTGGCATGCCCAGACAGCCTGAACCCCACCCAGAACCTTCACTCACGGGCTCCCCATCCTCAGGGCCGCGTGGCCAGGAGCTGAGCGCTTGGAACAGAGCCCACATCCTGACCGGCCTCAGCTGGGCCGTGGCCCGTTTCCCATGTGGCTGCTCTGCAGACACACCATGTAGCCTGTGAGGTCCCCGGAAGAGGAGAAGCCAGGTTTCCTCACTGTGTGTTTCCTCTTGTTTCCATTACATGCTGTGTCCCCCGAGATTAGTTATAAACTATGGACCCCATTGCCCATCCTACAAAGACTCCAGGCCCCTGTGCATGTGTGGTCCTGGAGTCAAGCCCATGTTCCCACCTTTGCCCTCTGTCCACCTGTGTTCTCATGCATGTCAAGAGCTGGGGTGACCCCATGCTACACTCACCCTGGGACCTAAGAGGCAGCCCCTTCCATCTCTCTCTCCATGCCAGGCCACGGTTGCATGCCCTGATCATGCCTCCCAGCCCTGCAGCTGGAATGCCCCCATGGGGACAGTGTCCCAGACAGCTGGTCCTGAATGCGCCTGGGGGGACAGCAAGTTAAGAGTCACAATAAGGAGCTTCTGAGGGGCACCAGGACTCCCCTGAGGAGGCAGAGGGGATGTGGATTTTCAATGCAAGGAGCAACATACCGGGCTGTTCCCAGCCATCCCAACGGTGAACCCTAGAAAGCAATGTGGACTCAGCCCCACCCAGGTTCAGAAACCCTGAGCCAGCAACCACCCGCACCCCAGTCTGGGCGTGGGCGTGGGCCTGGGTGCTTTGGATGCACAAAAGGTGTGAAAAACCACAAACCACCGCACAGAGCATGTCTCGCCACTTCACTGCCGAGGAAGCCTGTCTGCATGATGGTGCCGTTGGGGTGTTAGATCCCACAGAGGACCTGCAGGCAGGTAGCAGTCTAGCACTGTGTCACCGGGACGGCTGGTATTAACTGCACTTGCCTCCACTCTGCTATCGCCATGGAGGGCTGCTGTTCGTTTGCCTTCCCAGACTTCCATACTGGGGCCCCTCATGTCGCTGAAGTTACCCGGGGTCCTACAGCGTCTTCCCATGCTGGCAATTGCCTTCTACACGTGGCAGCCCCTGGAAGCAGGCAACCTGCCCTGGGTGTCTGTCCGCTCGCCTGGAATTCCAGGGCTGGTCTTATTACCGCTTCTGCCTGTGATAATGTATGTGTGCGTGTGTTTTTCCAGAAATGGACTCCGTTTGTTCAACCTGTTCAGCGTCAAGGGAAGTCCAACACATTTTTATTTACATGCACATAAAAAAAAAAAGACGTGGTCCTTTGATTCAGCTCCCGGCAGGATGTAGAGACAGATGGGAAGGTGGGTCCTCAAGTCCCCAAGGACGGTTTGTGTGCAGGGGCAACAAGGTTCTCTGACTTCTGAGACACCAGCGTTCCCAAGAGGGGTCCTGTCTAACATCTGGACCAACGCGCAGCTCTGTGCCAGGCCCCCAGAACCTCAATGACGGGCCTCTCCAGGATCGGGCTGCCACCAAGCACACAGCATGAAGGGGGCAGTGCTGGGCTGGGGACATTGTGGATTTTTGGGGGGGTGATGGCGCTATGACTTTGTGGACAAGACATCCTAATGTGTTAAACATGTATTTGCAAATCTTCATGGGTGCACGGATGTGATGTTTGATGATGGCTTTAAAATGCCCGAGCAAACACATGCACGGACATCCATGCGTATGCCCATGTGTACACACACGCATGTGCATACCTACACACGCATGTATGCATACAGACACACACATTTCGGAGGACTGGCCAGAAGAAAAGTGGCAAACTGCAGGTCACTGATAAACGTCCAAGAAAACGTGGGCTTTATTATATAATTCTTACTTTCAGCATATTTGAAAACACCCGTGCTTAAAACAGCAACGTGGTGCATCGGAAAATGTCACGCGAAGATACTAATTTTTGCAAAGTGTCTTGCGGAATACCAGAAACATTCAGAAAGAAGCAAACGTTCCCACACCAACCTGGCTGGGGTTTGTCTCTCAGGTTTTTTTTTTTTTAATTCTGGGAAAATTCATATAACATACAGTGGACCATCTTAGCCATTTCTAAGGTGGAGGATTCAGGGGTAAAAAATGCCTTTGTGGGGCTCTGCAACCATGCCCACCATCCCCATCCAAAACTCGTCAATCTGAAGCCTTGTCCCCCTAAAACACCATCTCTCCACCCTGTCCCCAGCCCCTGGTGCCCAACATTCTGCTTTTCGGATGTGACCCTCTGAAGACCTCCGATGACTGGAATCATGCAGAATTGGCCCTGTGTCTGCCTGGTGTTCCTCAGCACCATGGTCTGAAGCTCCGTCCACACTACAGCTTTGCTGAGGCCCTGCTGACATGCATCAGAATTCACCCAGGTTACGTGTGCGTCCAGTGACCCTCCGTACATTTGTCCAGGTGTTCCAGCACCCCTACGAAGCAGCTCTAGGATATTTCCACCACCCCAGAAGGATGGCTGATGACTCTTTGCTCCCATGCCCACAGCCAGCCCCAGAGAAGCCCGTGTGCTCTCTGCCTGTACAGATTTGTCTTTTCTGCTCCTGTGACCCGTGGGATGCTGTACCGCTGGCTTTTCCTCACCATGGTGTTTACAGGGCTTGTCTCTATTCCTTCCTCTGTGCTCCCGTGGCTGTGTGGCTCCTGGTGTCTCTCATGCTCCGGGGAACCTCATTCCTACATCATCCTGGTGGTCTCTCTACTACATGGCTGCTGGTGTCGGGCGCCCTCGCTGAGCATGCCAACCTCCCACAGGCATGAGGCCCCCTTTATCACAATACAACGGGGCTAGTGCTGGTTCCGTTTGCTAGAGAGGTAAACTGAGGCACGCAGAGGTGGACAGATGCACCTGGGGTGTCACAGATGGAGGCTGGGAGAGCCGGGATGTGAACTTGGCGGCTGTCCCAGAGCATGGCCGCACGCCTGTGGAAGCCCACGGTGTGCTCATAATTCTTGCCTGAAATCCAGGGCTGATTCCCCAGCTGAAGGCATTCCCACCATTTCTGCCCTGGGGTCCTGGTGCATGTCACTGAATTGCTTTCCCGTTATGAAGGGAGAACCATCGAAACAGCACTCGGCCTGCTCCCCTCCTGGCCGGCAATCCTGAGAAAGAAGGAAGCCAGAACGTATATGGGAGACGAGCCCCCCGCTGGGTGTCCTGGGGACACTGACCTAGCGTCTTCCTTGGAAGCCTCCAGCTCACCAACGTGATGGGCGCCAGGGACCCTCCGTGCTATTCTGGTAACCTCCCTGCAAATCTAAAACGATTGCAGAATAAATCGTCTACTTTTTAAAAAAGTTAGATGATTGGCATGTGCATAGAACTAAATAGGAGCATTGGGGTTGTTGGCTTGATCTCACACACCCAGAGATTTTGCTCAGTAGACATAGGGGCGAACCTCCAACACGTTGGTCGTCCAATAAATGTTTTCCAAGTTTGCCTTTGAAAGATCTGCTCCGTTTCCTTTGTCCAGATAAAAATTCAGGGCAACCTCGGGTGGCAGTGAAGAAGTGGGAAGGGTGCCCTGACACACAGCTGGCGGGAGGGGAATTTGACACCGTTTCGGGAGTGCAATAGGAACACTGGTGCTTATGGCTTAATGGGAAAACCAGAACCCACTGTGAGGGAGTGGCTGTGGCATCCCCTTGGCTGGGGAAGAGAGGATCAGTGTGGGGGCCTGGGGGACAGGGGTGGCAGACAAAGGGTAGGCATGTGTGTCCTGCCCTCCCCATTCACAGCCCCTCTGTGGGGACAGCGGTAGGGACTGGCAAAGGGGGCCTCCATACCTACTCCACAGCGGAAAGGTCGACAGCCAGGGGACCCAGCCTCTGGCACCTCCTGACTCTGGTCACCATCCCAGCCACTAGGCCCCATTCCTGACCCCGGGTCCCCGTATCTGTGACATGGCACAGTCTGGGAACCTCAACACCTGCCTTGAATGACCTTCTCATGCCTTCTAGGGGATCACCCAGCCCAGAAAGCTAAGAGAAAAAATGGGAGGGAAGGATGCCTTCCAAATATATAATAGGATGCCACATGCATATGTGCACCTATGCTATACATGCACAGACACGTGTAGGCACGTCCACACACGTGCATACAGATACGAGGGTTTACATACACATGTGTGTATTCATGTGGGACAGTGTCGGGGTCCATAACCAGAGGGGTGCTCTGGGCATCTGCGGGGTGGAGACCAGAGAGGGTGCTGCGCACCCCACAGTGCACAGGACGCCCACCCCAGAGTCATCCGTAGCATGAGGGACTCACTCTATCATCTACCATCCATCCATCCACCTGCCTAACATCTCCCCATCTCCCCATCTATATTCTATCATCTGTATGTCTACCCGCCTGTGATCTATCACCTGTCCATCATCTACCTATCGTCTGTGCTGTGACTGTGGGGACACATGCTGGTAGTCACACGGGCGGGGAGGTACCGCCATCTAGTGGACAGAAACGGGATGGGGCTGAATGCCCACGGCGCCCCCAGAAACTAACCATCCAGCCCCCAAGTCAGCAGCTGAGGCTGGGCCCTGACCTCGCATGGCACTGTGTCTGTCTGTCTGTCTGTTCACGCGGACTCCCACCTCCGCCCTGCACAGCGGCCCAGGGACCCCCCCTCACGTGCACACTCCCACGGGGACCCCCCCCTCACGTGCACGGTTCACAAGGACCCTGAACTCCGCCCCACCCACTCCCTGGCTCCCAAGGCCCCGGCGCGGCCTCTGGGGACCGCCAGGCCCCAGCGCAGTCTGCTCGCGCGGACCGGCCGGTTCGGCGCCTAAGGGGTGGAGTCAGGCTTGTGTCGGGGGCGGAGCCGGGGAGGGGCGGAGCCGGGGAGGGGCGGAGCCGGGGAGGGGCGGAGCCGGGGAGGGGCGGAGCCGGGGAAGGGCGGGCAGGGCTTTCCGGGCCGCGGCTCCGGGAGCGGGAGAACCCGGAGTCTTGGGGCCGCTGGGCCGCGGGGCCGCCATGGTGCTGTGCCCGGTGATCGGGAAGCTGCTGCGCAAGCGCGTGGTGCTGGCCAGCGCCTCCCCGCGCCGCCGGGAGATCCTCCACCAGGCGGTGAGCTCCGGCCTGCGGGGCCTGCGCGGGGCCCAGTGCTGGGCACCTGCTGCCTGCGACCCCCGCCCCTGCGGGTCCTGGGGACCGGGTCCGGTGGTGAGAGGGGGTGCTTAGGCCAGGTTTGGGCGGGGCGTCTGCCGAGGCCCGTGACCAGGGGCGGGGGTCTGCAGAGGCAGGGAAAGAAGGTTCTCTGCCATCTGGAGGCCGCGGACGGTGGGTAGGGCGCTTTGGGCCCCGACTACCGACTCACGGTCCTAGTGACCCGGGTCTGCAGTCTGCAGGAAGACGGGCTCCCTGCGGTCTCGACACCAAAGCCTTGAGGCCGGTCCGTGTGACCTGTGGCCTGGTGGCCCGAGGGCCGCCAGGCCAAGGCCGGGTGTGTGCTCGAGCTTGTGCATCCAGGAGCCGGTCATGGGGGAAGGACGCAGCCAGGGCCAGGGGATGGGATCATAGGGGGTCACCCACGGAGGGTTAGCACCTCCAGGGGAGCCGGCGGGGTTGGGGACAGAATGGGGCCGGGCTCACAGGGCAGTCCTGGGACACTGCGGGTGCCGGAAGTACAGGCCAGTGGGGCTTCCCGCGGGGGGCAGGGCAGGTCGGAGCCAGCCAGATGCCCAGTCGTGTGCCCAGGGGACCACGGTACAGCAACCACGTTTCCCACCTCTCACCGCTGTCCTTTGTGTCCACTCTGCTGCGTTTTCTGTGGATAGTGTACATTCAGCTGCCTGACGTCCATGGGGTGAAGGACACCAGGAAGCCCTTTGACCTCGGGAGCTGCAGGCCCGAGCACCCTGGTCGAGCCTCCCTGATGGGCGCCATGTGCTTGGTAGCTGCATGAGCCCAGGTCCTCCCGCCAGGGCTGCATGGCCCCAGCCAGGCCCCTGCTCCTCACCAACGAGGAGCTGGCCAGGGGGTGCCCAGTGAGCAGATAGATGTGAGGACCGAGCACTCAGCTGGGAGAGACCCCATGTCCCATGAATCATGCATGGGCTACTCAACAGCCTGGGGTCTTCCCAGGACCCTAAAGACTTCCTTCCTCCCATTCTAGGGCCTCAGATTCGAGGTGGTTCCTTCCAGGTTTAAAGAGAAGCTTGATAAAGCCTCGTTCCCCACCCCTTATGCCTACGCCATCGAGACGGCCAAGCAGAAGGCCCTGGAGGTGGCCAGAAGGATGCATGAGGCAAGGAGCTATTACTTTTTCAAAGTTCTCTTGCTGTGTTCAGGTTTTCTCTGTACACATTATAAGTAAGGACCATTTACAGGATGCAGTTAATGCAGCTGGTTATTGCTGACGGTTTCTATGTGGCATGTTGTCATAATGTAATAATGCCACATACACGGAGAGCCGATTGCTATGTCAGTATGTGATGCACCATTAAAATTAATGCAACGGTGTCACTTACTGTAGTTAATATAACTGTATTACTCAGGGCTACTGTGAAATACACTGTTGCCATTAATATAACAGCGTCATTTATAATGTAGAATTAATACACCTTGCTTCTGGCTGTGTGTTACTTTGTAGCAAGCTTAAAATTAATGCAATGCCATCATTTATGATACAGTATTAATGTAGGTTAGCTGTTCCTGTCTGCTACTATGTAATAATACATTATAACTGAGCCATCATTTACAATATACGGTCAACAGTCGCTTATCTGCTCATACATTGCTATGTAACATGCTGTTGTAATTCATAAAAGACCATCATCGGTGATACAGCATGCCCACGGTTTATTGCTCTGTGTTGTTTTGTAGTGAACTGTTACAATTGATACAAAGTGTCATTTATGATATACAGTTAATGTAGCTTATCTGTTACGATGGTGCTGCCATATAATATACTATTGTATTAGTATGGCACGTGTGACAGATTAGCTTATCTCAGTTATTATATAACGTACTGTAATTAATATAACTGTCATGACATAGAATTAACATAGCTTATCTGTTACTATGTGTCAAGATAACATCCTGTCTCAATCTAGATAATACTGTAAGTGCACTGTAGTCACTGCTCCATTAAGTATCTGTATATGAATGAGTGTCAATCGATTGTTAGGAGTGGAAATGCTACTATTTAAAGGTAATTTTAAGGTTCTGTACAGATTTTAGATGAGTGTGTCTGGCTCAAGACTGAATTTCCCACTTGGATTTATTTTATTGTCCAAAGTACCTTTTCTTTAAACTGCATCGAGGGGGCCAGCAACCCTTGGCCTTAATTCAGGATAATACAGTGGGGTGTTGTCCCCAAGAAGTGGCCACACAGACGCTATGGGCTACAGTCCTGCACAGTGCTGACCCCTGCAGGGTGGACACCCTGGGGCTGTAGGAGTGTCACCTCTAAAGCTGACTATGGATTTCTTGCAGAAAGACCTCCGGACCCCTGATATTGTCATAGGGGCGGACACGATCGTGGTGAGTCACCCCTCATGGCCCCGTTCTACGCTCTGGCTTGGTTTGCATGTGCTTGTGAGGGAGATGAAGGTGTGTGCAGGGCTGGCTCCTGGCGGCTACCGACAGAATCTGCCCCATTCCCCTTTCCATGTTCTGGGGGCCACCACCAAAACCTGCAGTCCCTTGGCTGGGAGACACACCACCTGACCTCTTCCTGCACCCCTGCATGATCTTCTCCCCTTGTATGCACATCTGTGTCCTCATCTGCTCTTCCTATAAGGACACCCCAGTCCTGTAGGATGAGGGTGTATCCTACTGCAGTACAAACAAGTCTTAATGTCATTACATCTTGAAAGACCCTGTTTCCAAATTGCCTCCCGTTCACAGGGCGGGGGGTTAGGACCTAGGCATATCTTTTAGGGAGACGCCCCTCCACCCACGACAGGGTTTTGGCCCCTGTGAGCTGTGTGCTGCCATGACTGGTCACACAGGCCTGTCCTTACGACAGTTGGAGCGAAGCCCGGGAATGCTGCCCCTGGGGGGTGAGCAGCGACCACGGACCCCAGGCAAGGCGCCACCCATCTGAACCTTGAGATAGTCCAGGGTCAGAATGCGCCAGATGGGGCGACACCAGGGCCCATCTTCCCGCTGCTCATGCCATGCAGCCCAGCTTGATGGTACCAAGTACAGGTGACAGCCTGTCGCTGGTCCTGGTGGTGAAGGGGACCTGCACGTGGAAGTCTAAAATCCAACAATGCCGGTTCCTCCAAGGATTAAACACAGAAGCACCGTATGACCAGAGCAGTCGCAGTACTGGTACTGAACTGTGTTCCCCAATCCACATGCTGAAGCCCTCAGCCAGGACCTCACAATGGGGCTGTATTTGGCCATGGGGTCGTTAAAGAGGGGATCCAGGTAAATGGGGTCAAAGGGTGGAACCTGAAGCCATAGGGCTGGTGTCCTTGTAATAAGAGGGGATGCGGACAGATATGCACAGAGGGACGACCCTGTGAGGACACAGGGATCCCATGGGTAGCAGTGCTGTCCATCACAGGCAGATCCACAGACTGAATGTGGACTCGTGGTCTCCCAAAGAGGACTGGTGGGGGAAGCTGACGAATGGGGACAGTTCCAGGGGCATGAGAAAAGTCAGGAACTAGACAGAGGGGGTGGTTGCCCTATGTTGTGAATGCACCAAATGCCCTGAACTGTTTCAAGGGCTGAATTTTATGGGATGTGAATCTTGGCTCCAATAAAAGACGAGGCTAAGAAGAGGGCAGGGCGAATTCACAGATGCGGCCTGGGGGAACGGCCCTGTCCCTGCCTGCTTCTCCTGCAGACGGTCGGGGGGCTGATCCTGGAGAAGCCGGTAGACAAGCAGGACGCCTACAACATGCTGTCCAGGTGGGTGCCGCGGCATCTCCCGGGGAACGCTGTGCCTCCAATACAGGCGGGCACGTCCACCGGGCACATGCCACGGGAGGCCAGAGGCCAGCGTCTGGGACTTCCTTGCGTCCGCTACCCCCTCCGTGCCTCCCCACCTTCTCAGCACCGTCCCTGCAGGCCTGCCTCCAACTGTCCAACCACCATTGCCTACGGGCTTCTGCTCCTGACAAGGGGGTGGTCATTGTCCCTCCTGGGCGGGCCGCCCGCCAGCCCCCGTCTTGACGTATCCTCCGGGTGTCCGTCTCCCTCAACCCCACCGGGGGATGGCAGACAGCCCCGCTTCCGGTCCCAGCTCCCATGTGAAAGCGACCACGCCGGTTGTGTCTTGCAGGTTGAATGGGAAGGAGCACAGTGTGTTCACGGGCGTGGCCGTCATGCACTGCTGCAGCAGAGGTACATGGCCTGGCCACCCCGGGGGCGGTGGGCCTTTCCGGTGACATGGGCCCTTGGGGGCTGCTTGGGCATGTTTCCACACCAGTCCGGCTCTCCCGTCCTGCCTGGGACGTAGGGACCCTGCGTGCCAGCCTCAGGGTTCACGGAGCGCCACGTATAGTACCCACCCCGTGCAGCCTGCCAGGATGTCTCAGACCTTAGGCTCTGTGTGATGCTGGTATTCCTGGGTTCCTGGGCTCCAGGGCTCCCTGACTGTTTCCCGGCACTGCGCTTATTGGCCACAGCTTATCTGCTCTGCCCTCTGGGTCCTTCTTTGGACTTCAGCCTGGAGCCCTTGGGGACGGAGCAGGTGCTGGACTCAGAAATGGTGCCCCCCCTCCCTCCCCGATCTCTGCTTTTCTTTCCTGTCTCTCCTGGGAACCAGACCCCTCTAACCCTGGCTATGGTGTGAGTGACTTGGGGTGGCCGTAACAAAGGACAACACAGTGGGAAGCTTCAACGACAGGAATTATTATCCTCCCCCAGCTCTGGAGGCCAGATGTCTGAGGTCCAGGAGGGGCAGGGCCCGCTCCCCCCAGAGGCTCCAAGGGAGGCTCCTTCCTGCCTCTCCCAGCTTCTGAGGGCTCTAGGTGGCCCTGGGTGTGCGGCCAGCTCACTCCCATCTCTGCCTCCATCTCTATGTGGCTTCCCTGTGTCTGTGTCTCTCCTCTTCTGTCTCTCATGAGGACACCTGTGATTGCATTTTTGCTGCCTCCCCCAGGAAACCTCATCTCATATCCTCCATTTAACCCCACTTGCAGAGACCATACATCCAAATAAGGTGCTGTTCCCAGGCCCTGGTTCAACATGAGTTTTAGGGACACCACTCACCACCCCGGGACAGCCGGAGTGATGGAGTCTCTCAGGGGACCACTAGGCATGGCCACTGTGTGGTGCTCAGGGCTTTCCCAACCCCAAAGGCCTCGAGCTGATACCAGAAGTTCATTCCCAGAAGCAAACCCGAGCCCCTCTTTCCTCTGGGCCTGTGTTTCTCGTCCTCGCCAAGTTCCTTAGCTTTTATCGTTTCTTGTCTAAAGTGAACATCCCCGTGAAAGATTAACATCTGAATTGCATGCAGAGCCCAGGCTCGCTTCCCCAAAATGTAGAGGCACCAGCGTGGGGATACAGGCCGTGTACCCTCACCTGGGGGCTCTCTCCTTGCAGATGGCCAGCTCGAAACCAACATCTCGGAATTCCACGAGGAGACGCTGGTGAAGTTCTCGGAGCTGTCTGAGGAGCTCCTGTGGGAGTACATCGACAGTGGGGAGCCCATGTGAGTCTCCAGCAAGGTGTGGCCCTGAGTCCCACCCACCAGCAGAGGTGTGGCCCTGAGTCCCACCCCGCATGCCGTGCTCATGTCCCCCCCGAGCTGGGGTCACACCTAGTCCTGTAAACTCGCCTTCTGAGGAGCCCGTGGGTCTCGTGGGAGGGGACTGGACTCCCCGTTGGCCAGAAGGGTCTTCAGGGCACCTCATTCCTCCATAAGGAGGTCTCAGCAGAGGCCCCCGGGCCAGGGATGCAGACCTGCAGGCAAGTGCGGCCAGCCGGGGGCTGGGTCCTTGACTGCAATGCACAGACCACACACCAGGGCTGGCGTGGAGCGCAGCTTCCCCTCCAGCCACCCTGCGCCCTGTGGTTGCCTGCAGTAGGGACCGGAGCATCAAACGGACTTTCACCCGGAGCCCAGCTCCCTAGTGTGACGCTGCCCAGGGTGAAGTTGGCGGGGTAGGTGTCTGCTGGAATGGCGGCATCACCTCTGGGCCTTCTGATCCGGTGGACGTCAATTCCTCCTGTAAGCCAGGCTCTTCTCTGCCACCCACCTTGTCGGACGCAGGGACAAAGCTGGCGGCTATGGGATCCAGGCCCTGGGCGGCATGCTGGTGGAGTACGTCTGTGGAGACTTCCTGAACGTCGTTGGCTTCCCCCTGAACCACTTCTGCAAGACCCTGGTGGAGCTGTACTACCCACCCCACCCCGAGGACATCCGACGGACCAGGCATGACTCCATCCCTGCCGTGGACAGCTTCGAGAACCTGAGCGACACGGAAGGTGGCGGCTCCGAGGAGGGTGGTGGCGATGGAGCCCAGTCTCGGGGCACACAGGAGGCAAATTATAACAGCAGAGCAGAGAGCCTGCCGCCGTTCCCGACCGAACTTCTAGAACTGATAGACGGCTTCAAAGCATCAAAGGTACCCATACAAATGTCCAGGGGCAGCTGTCACAGGTGACCCCAAACTGGGGGCTTAACCCACAGGAATCATCTTCTCCGGCTCTGGAGACCACATGTGTGAGGTCCAGGCGGGGCAGGGCTGCACTCCCTCCACAGGCTCCAGGGGAGGTTCCTTCCTGCCTCTTCCAGCCTCTGGGGAATCCAGACCCTGGCGAGTCCTGAGCCTGTGTCCGTGTCCCCATCTCAGCTTCCATCTCCACGTGGCTTCTCCTCTGTGTCCCTGTCCCTCCTCTTCTGTTTCTTAGGAGGACACCTGCCATTAGACTTAGGGCCACCCTCATCCAGGACGACCTCATCTCAGGTGTTTCCCTGAATCCCCTCTGCGGAGAGCCTGTTTCCAAGTAAGGCTCCGTTCCCAGGACATAGGCATAGCATTATGGGGCCAGTGTTCAGCCCCAGATGTGCCCGGGTGATATTCTGCCTTTGTGAAATGGCTAGGCACAGAGATAGGGACTTCCAGGAAGCCCGAGGCCTGGTGCATGAGCCCCAGTTTCCTGGACTGAAGTGCCGGTGGGTGAGCAGGGGCTCGGGGCCACAGGGGCTGTGTTCTGTGCCTGGCTGGAGCAGGTCTTGGGGTGTGAGGGTGAGCGGTGTCCGTGTGACCCCAGCATGGGGCCACGGTATGCTCCTGGAAGGCCTTGCCGCAGCCCCGGGAGGGAGGCCAGATCACTGACTGGCAGCACCCTTCGATGCCCCATGGCCCAACTGGCCAGGTGGCAGGCAGACTATGGCACCAGGTCACCAGCAGCCTGGAGGGCAGACAGGGTCAGTGTCTGTGGCCTCTGGATCCCAGATGCCTGCCCCAGCCAGAGACTCCCCCAGGCATGTGGGAACCAGCGTGTGCCCATGGCTGCAGCTCCGATGTCCATCCCGGTAGACGTGTGGTTCAGCTGCTCATACATGCTTCTGAGAAGTGCCCAGGCCAGACCAGACAGCATCTGGGACAGGAGCCCACCCAGTGAGCCTCTGCCGTGTCTGCCACGGCCAGGTGGGCCTCAGCCCCTCGTACTGCTTCTGCACCTGCCTACCGGGCTCACATCCTCTCCGGTTCCTCGCCGTGAGATGACCCTCCAGCGGCTCTCGCAGCTCTGGGCTCCTGGGAACACGGGGAAGCTAGGTGTCCCGTGCCGGGGCTCTGCAGGGTCATGTCAGCGCTCACCTGGGGAGGTGGGCGTGCTGGGCGGGGGCTCAAGCTGTGGGACTGGGGACCACCCCATCCCACACTCCGCCCCAGCCGCCTCCCGGTTATCGGGTCAGCTGGAGGAGGATGTATAGTGGTTGGGGAAAAGCGAGGTGATCCTGGACTTACATACAAATGGTTAAGACCACTCTGCGGGGACCACACATCACAGGATTGAGCTCTGCTGGGGCTCTAGGTTGCTTAACTATCTTCCATCATGTATCTATCATCTATCTGCATACCTGTCATTTCTCTCTCTCTCTCTCTCTCTCTGTCTGTCATCAATCTGTGTCATCTGTCTACCTGCCTCTCTACCCACCTACCTACTGATGCGTCCGCCCACCTACCAAGGGAGGGTTATCCATGTCCCCTGAGGGCATGTATCCCGAGCAGCATAGACCCTCTGTGCCCCTGGGTGCTGGCGTCTGTGTCCAAACACACAGTCCCATTCTCAAGTCCTGGTGGCGGAGGCTTCACAAGCATCCCAGGAGGACATGCTCGGCCCCCAACAGGGGGCACGCTGGTCTTTCTCCCGCGGGTGTTTTTTCTGTTCGACATTCATTGATGCGTTTTTACCCTGCGCAAACCTTGTACAAGCCAGCGCCTCAATCCGCAAAACTCTGCAGAAGAAGGATCAATGGATGAGTTAAGTACTTTTTAAAAAGTTCCTTGTATTGAGGTACTTAAGAGACAAATGCACAAATCTTGCCTGCATCTTCTTGACTCTTGACGCACATGTACACTGATGTGACCATTGTCCAGATCGGGATGATGTAAGTACTCCGTTGTGACAGTTCTGACCGCCCGTCTTTGGAGTCCAACAGGAGTGAAAAGTACTTGATCCATCCTGTAATAGACCTAACTGTACTCGTGTCTAATGGACAGGCCCTGTTCACGGCTTGCAAGTTGAAGGTGTTCGATCTGTTGAGAGATGAAGCCCCCCTGAGGGCCCTGGAGGTTGCAGTGAAAACCAACACGCCTGTGTGTGGAATCGGGCGGCTGCTGGATGTGTGCGCGGCCCTGGGTCTACTGCAGAAGACGGAGAGAGGTGAGGGGTGTTCCAGCGTGTCTTGCCCAAATCTTGGCAGGTGGAAGGAAGCAAGTCATGGAGCGAAGGTGGCCCCTGAGCTAAGGCAGGGCGGACCTGACTATCCGTCCCTCTGCCTTCGGATGGCTTTTCCCCAGGAGGTGAGACATAGGCGGTTGTGTGCATGTGTTAAAAGACAGCAACTTTGTTACGGGCAGTGGTGTTAAAAGGCTCTATTACTCAGTTCACCAGAGAAACAGACCAATAGGAGAGTATGTGTGCACCACATAGATGTTCATTTTTACTTATTAATTCAGATGAGATGGTCGGATACATAGATACACAGATATGGATTGATAATAGTTGACAATACATAGATAGCTGACAGGAGATATGACTGGCTGGCTGGCTGGCTGGCCAGCTGGTTAGGGAGGCAGGTAGGTGGGTAGATGACAGGAGATATAGATGGGTGAATGGGTGGGTTGGTGGGTGGATGGATGGATGAATAGGTGATAGAGGTAGATAGGTGGGTAGATAGATATAGATGAATGGATAGATGGTAGCTCACAGATATGGATGGATAAATGATGGATGGATGGATAACAGGAGATATAGATGGTTGGATGGATGGATGGGTATGTGTGTTAATAAATATGACCGGTAGATGTAGGTGATAGATGGATGGATGGACGGATGGGTATGTACGTTAATAAACAGGACCGGTAGATGTAGATGATACATGGATGGATGGATGGATGATGGATGAGATAAATGCCTGGATGGATGAATGGATGAAAATGTGTCTGCTGAACTGAACAGAACTCTTGGGTGGTCTCAGACCACATGGTTCTATGGGTGGCCCCTGAGCATCTTGGGAAAGGCAGGGGGCAGAAGTCCCCAGGCAGGAGAGGCAGCCTCCTTCCTGGGACAAGGGCCACCAAAGCTGCCCTTCATACAAGAAGTGTCCGAATCTGTGCTTGAGATTTGGAGCATAGGGACAGAAGTCCCTGCCCACCCAGCTCATTTTAATAATAACCTCTGCTGAAAAATAACCAAACGTGGAAAAAGGCTGCCCCATCCAGGCTTGAGGTGCAGACCCTCACGGCTTCTCATCATGCGTGCTGGCAGACGCCTTGCATTGGGGCCCCAGTTGAACCATCTGGATAGCCTGCTTGTGTGAGAGGCAGGTGGGCAGAGAAGGACCCTGGACCTGTTGGGCTCTCCAGAGAAGCAGAGCCCTCATTGTGTCGGCCAGGACACGGAATTGGCCCCTCCACCCACGGGGTGGCACACCTGAAGTCCAGAGGGGAGGCCGGCCGGCGGGAAGCCCCATAGATGCCAGCACTGTAGTCTGGAGCCAGGACTCCCTGTGCCTCAGGGAAACCATCTCCCTGCTGAGCTGCCCCTGAGTGTCCAGTTTGCCTCCATCAGATAGACGATGCTTATGTTCAGCGAGGCCAGTTGTGGACGTCCCTGCTGGGAGCTGACACGGTGCCCTATCCTTGCAGGGTACAGAAACACAGAGGTGGCAGACCTCCACCTGGTGTCGCACGGTGAATACTCTCTGCACGGCTTCGTCCTGCACAACGATAGCCATGCCTGGAATCTCTTCACACACCTGGAGATCGCCATCCGGGAGGGAGCCACCCAGAACCACGGGGGTTTGGGGGAGAAGGTGGGAGACCCGTTTCAGGTAGGGTGAGTTGAGACATTCCTGTGCACAGTACGTGTGTCATGCTGAAGGACCCCGCGGTACAGGCCCCATGGTTGGCCCGTGGGCTGACCAGAACCTCGTAGGAAAGCCCTGAGCAAACATTTGCCTTCTCAGCTCTGGGAATCCTGACGGGAAGGCAGCGTGAGCAAGAGGGTTGGCGGGGGATGGCTGGTGGTCACAGCTCCGGGGACCTTGTGAAGGCCAGGGCGGGTTCGGCTGCAGTGCCCGGAAGGAGAATTGTTGCAGGGAGGGACTCCCGGGTGCACTGAACAAACACAGCAGCTTCCCTCCGTGTCGTCAAACCGAGCAAACTTGCTCGGTCCAGCCCACAGTTTGAAAACTGCTCCTGCCTCGTCTCCCCCTTGCCCTGTGCGCCCTCCTCCCCGGAATCTTCCGGGGGAGTGGCGTGCAAGACTGCTATGCATCCCGGGCGGTCCTGTCGAGGTGGCGGGCCTCGGTCTGCAGAGCATCACCCAAGAGGGGGCTCCAGGCCCCTCATCCCCTGGCTTGTGTGCAGAGAGCAGGCATCAAGGTGAGGTCTCCATGTGAAGCAGAAGTGAGCCTGACAGCATGTGGGTGGACACAGGGAGGCAGAGGCAGAGACACAGGAAGGAAGGGAGACAGAGACAGAGGGAGGCAGAGATGGAGAGATGGAGACACAGACAGAGATAGAGGGACAGAGAAGCAAAGAGACGGAGCGTGGGAGACAGGCCCACAGTGTCACGGTGGACAGGACAAGGCTGTCACAGCCCCCAGCCCAGGGACGAGCAGGGAAAGGCCAGCCCTGAGGATGCAGGGGCCAAAGCAGAGCCAGGCTCTGGAGGATGCTGCAGTGGGACTGGCCAGCTCGGGTCGAGGAGGCCCCCGTCCTCCCAGTACATGGGTACCATGGCTGGGCCAGGCAGGACCGGGTGTGGGTTGGGGCTGCAACAGTGGGCCAGGAGCCTGAAGCTGGATTTGGGGTGGGCCCAGCTCTGTGCATGGTGCAGGGAAGGCCCAGGGACCAGCCGCGGAGGAGCTGGCCAGGGGATGGTGCATCTGTGTCCTGTCTTGTGCTCTCCGCTCCCCGTGCGCTGCCCTGGAGCACGTCAGACGCCCAGGCCTGGGAGGATGGGGGCCCCAGCCATCCAGTGGGAAAGTCCTGGGACTCGCCCAGAGGGGCCTGCTTAGAACAGTGTCGCAGAGGAATCGGCCTGGGGGCACCAGGCCCCACGAACTCAGCAGGCGGGTGGCGCCTACAGCCACAGACCCTGGTGAGCCTGGACCCCCATCCAAGATGCCAGATCTGCACCCCTGCTTGCCGATTATTCCTTCCTGCCCCAACCTGGGGGCACAGCCCGTGACCTGAGCTGTCATGTAGACTCAGGCCCCGTGCAGCACACATTCTCTCCACACACTGGCTGTTCCCCGTGACTCGTTTTTCCGTAATTGTCCTTATACGTGTATTTTATTGGGGTAAAATTCACATGATGTAAAACTTCCTGTTTTAACCACTTCAAAGTGAATGACACAGGCATTCAGCATGTTCGCCGTGTCATGCAGCCACCCTGTGTGGTTCCAGAACATTCCACCCCCCAGAGGAGACCCCGTCCCCACAAGCAGGCCTCCCCACCTCTCCCAGCCCAACAGCCAGGAATCCATGTTGTCTGTGCATCTGCCTGTTCTGGGCGTTTCCTGTGAACGGATCCCACCCTGTGTGTCTGTGTCTCTCCTTGAGTGCCGTGGGCTCAGGTCCATCCGCGCTGTGTGTGTGTCAGGGATTCCCTCCTTTTCGGGGCTGAGTAATATTCCTGCGTATAATGGGCACGTTGTGGGACACCTTCCGTCTGCTCCCCGGCCCCCTGCCCTTGTCCCCACAGGGATCCTGCCCTGGGAACCTGGAGAATGGGGCCCCAGGCTGTCCCCTCCGGGCCTTCCTGGTAACCACCTTCCCAGACCTGAGGACCCCAGTCCTCCCTCCTGTGCTGCAAATCACAAGGGCCCCCTGGGGGAGTTGGGTGAGGAGTCATGGGTCTCCACAGTGCCAGCCGTGGGGGCTCATCTCCTGGTTTTTCTCCAGTGACACCCTTTGTGGGCAGACGAGAGCCTCTAGGGTGGAAATCCCAGGGCACTAAAAATCGGGTCCTGAGAGCTGGTGTCTGTCCGCTGGGTGGACTGCAGCGGTGCTGCCCGCCAGCGTAGCCCCCAGCTCGTAGAGCCGTGCCGAGCAGCCCTGCCCCGCACTCACCCGTCCCCTCCTCCAGCCCAGCTCTGCTCTAGTGCACCAACCCATGAGCCCTGCCCAGCAGCCAGCACAGGGCACGGCGGGCCGTGCGCTCGCCTTCTCAGACTGTTGTCCTTTAGGGCCTCCACGACCGGAGCAAGGATGCGCAGCTGCAGTTCATGTGGGCCATGCATGGCCTCGCCAAGCTGACCGCACGCCAGGTGGCCACGGCCTTGGACCTGTCTCCGTTCACCTCTGCCTGCGACCTGGGAGGTGCGCTCGCCCCTGCCAAGAGCAGGGGCCAACGAGTCCGTGTGTGCCCTTTCTGGTATTAGGTCAGACACCTTACTGGCTACTAAGACTTGTAAAGCAGGTTTGTGTGTTTACCAGTCACCTGAGGGCTTAAATTTGGCCATGGTGGTTACTATGCTGAGGCAGGTAATACCAAATGCTGTGAGGTCCTAGGGATAGCCAAGGACCCCTCCCCCCAGAGGTGATGAGGCCCTTCCTCGTGGCTGCTGAGGAGGAGTCCGTCTGGCCCCATTTCATCAGGCCTCATTATGCCTCACGTATCCTCCACCCCATCCCACCCCAACCTTATTCCAGAACAGCAGACAGAGGAGGAACAGACGCCTGCCCAAGGGGTGCAGCAGGTTGGAATACCTGGAGCCTCCCATGCTGTCAGCCCACATTTCCCCATCCTTTGCACCCCCTTCCTCCTGGTGGCCCACAGTGGCTGCGCTGGCACCAGCCATCATGTCTACATTCAGAAAGAAGGAAAGAGTGTGGCCCCCGTAGCTGCTCTCAAGGGATCCCCCTGGGAGTGTGTACCCACCTGCCCTGGGTCAGCCTACTATGGAAGTCTTGACCTCAGGAGGCCCCGAGGCTTGCGTGAGACACCGGAAGTCTCCGGCACCAGCTGGCTTCATCTCACAGTGCAGGCCTCAGTCCGTGTTCTCAAGCAGTGTTTTGGTTTTGCCTAATTTACGTGCGGAGGCTCTCTAAAGGGTTTCATAAGCACCGGGGGGGTTGGGTCACAAAGTCTGTGTTTGCATTCCTGCAGGCTGCACGGGCGCCCTGGCTCACGAGCTCGCCCAGGACTACCCGCGTCTGAAGGTGACTGTGTTCGACCTCCCGGAGGTCATTGAGCACGTCGCGTGTTTTCAGCCCGAGGGCCGACAGGCAGAACGGGTCAGCTTTGTGCCAGGTAAAGCTCCTGTCTTTGCCTTGGGTCGTTGCCTGGCCGGCCTTATTTTTCTCTGATACACAGTGTGTGTGTGTGTGTGTCTTTGCACACATCTGCCTCTGTGTGGCTGTGCTTTCTCCTGTGCGTGTCTGTGGGCACGTCTGTGTTGGCACACGCAGGAGCAAATCGCAAGTCACGTGGACAGGGCATGAGGTTAGCAGCGTAGGAACTGGTCAGGGCAAGAGAGCTGGTGGGGACAGGGTGTGGTGGAGGGCAGCATTGTGGACGTCCACGAGCCACAGCAAGACGGTCTGAGGTTAGACACGAGGAACTTCTAGGAGGCAGCCGTGAACGTGCAACGGATTGGAAGGAGGCTCTTAAGATCCTGTAACCCATCGGTTACCAGGGCTCAGGACCTCCCCAGGACCCCTTGGTACTTCTGGTTAAAAACAAGGGCAGTCATCCCGCTGTGGGTGAACTGTGGCCCCAAAACTCCCATGCTGAAGCCCTCACCACCAGGGTGACATACCTGGAGAGGCTTAGGGTGAAATGAGGTCCTAAGTGAGGGTCCTGATGGCCTACAACCTCGGCCTTGTAGAAAGAAGAGAGACACGAGACATCTCCCCCTCTCTGTCTGTCTGTCTGTCTGTCTCTGCACTGTGTGAGGACACACAGATGGATGCGGCCCTTTGGTACCACAGCCCCGAGCTCACTAAGAAACATCCTAAACCTTTGAATCCAGGAGAGCGTGGTGAAAGCTCTGGTACATATTTGCCTGATCTAGGAAAAGAAAATACGAAAGAAAAAAAGAACAAGCCTGCCATCTTACGTGTCCCCGGAGCTCTCCAGGACCTGAGCGTGGGCCTCTTGTCTGCAAACCTTGCCCTGGCTTTGCTCTCCTGCCCGGGGTTTCCTCTACTCCAACACACAATTTTTTCTGTCTGTCTTGTTTTGTATGCATATGTGGGAGCTGCCCCTAGTCGTTTGTGGAATGACTCAGGGAGATGAGTGAAAAGCTGGGAAGGTTTCTGTGTCCACAGGCACACGTGGGCATCTGGTAGCTGCAGTGGTGTCCCGGGGCAGCTGTAAGAAATTCCCATAAACGGGGGCATTCATGTAACCGAAATCACCCTCCCCTAGCTCCGCAGATCAGACGTCTGAGGTCCAGGTGGGGCTCCGAGATCCAGGTGGGGCAGGGCCGCGCTCCCTCCACAGGCTCCAAGGGAGGCTCCTTCCTGCCTCTTGTGGCTTCTGGGGGCTCCAGGAGGCCCTGGGTATGTGGCTGGGTCCCTCCAATCTCTACCTCTATCTCCACATGGCCTCTCTGTCTCTTAAGAACACCTGTCATGAGATTTAGGCTCATGCAGGAGGATCTCATCTCAGACCCTTCACTTTAATCACAGCTGCAAAGACGCTGTTTAGAAACAAGGTCCCATTCTCAGGTAATGGGTGCAGTTGAATATTTTGGGGATATGGTTCTCCACGACACAAGTAACATCTCCATTTCAGCCATTCTGGGGAGTGGCACATCCCCCTTCCCGTAAGGTGGACCGGTTCTTATGTCCCTGATGGTTGTAAGGCGTTTGGTCTTCACACCAGGTGACTTCTTCAAAGACAGCCTTCCGGCAGCAGATCTCTACATTCTGTCCAGAATCCTGCACACCTGGCCTGAAGACCAAGTCCATCACTTGCTGAGCCGTATCTCTAGCCGCTGCAAGCCAGGTGAGACCAGCCACTGAATTCCCTGCCGTAAAACACAAAGGCCGTTTTCATTAAAAAAAAAAAAAAAACAGTGAATTTTACAAAGAGCGCATTATCCCACCCAGCCCTCGGGTTACACCTCCCCAAGCACCCCCTTGATTTGCAGGTAGGGGTGGCAACTTTCTGAACTTTATAGCAAAGGGGCCCCAGCCTGTACTCAAGGCCCACGTGAGTCTCCTTTGTCATGGCCCCCTAGAGCCAGTGGTGACGTCCAGGGTCTGGGGCGATGGCACTGTGGCTCCGTCCCCATGACCAGATTCCTTGGGTCTTTGCCTACACAGTGAATTCCTCCGCGGCATCAGCTCATGGCTGCCCACAGGAGGCCACGTGGCCTAGGCAGGTCCAGGCATCCCTGAGCTGAGTCCAGGATATCCCCTGGAAATGTCCAGGGGTCCCCAAGCTGGGTCTAGGCTCCCCCATGTTGGGTCCAGGTGCTCCTGGGTGGGTCCACAGACCCCCTTGCTGGATCCAGGCACCCGAAGCTGGGTCCAGGTGTACCTGGGAATGTCCAGGCACCCCCTGCTGGGTTCAGGTGCACCCAAACCAGGTCCAGGCCCCTCTCAGGCAGGTTCTGAGAGCACTTCCTCTCCCCACTTCTCAGTTTCCTGCTCCCTCCGTCTGGCTCTCCCTCTCCTTCCCAGGCTGGTGGGCAGCTCCTTCTGCTTCTCCCTCAGGCAGTGGCCTCCTAGTGGCTGACACGGTGCTGGATGACTTGGCCCCCGGGGAGGCACGGGGCGCCCGGCGGGGCCCACTGCAGGCCCTGAGCATGCTGGTGCAGGGCGAGGGCGGACTGCGGAGCCTGGCCGGGTACCGAGGCCTGCTGGAGCAGCACGGCTTCAGGGATGTGCGGGCTGCCCAGGCAGGAGACACGCTGCATGTGTTCCTGGGCACCCGAGCGGCATCCAGAGGCCCCCAGGAGGCCACCGGGCCACCTGCTCCCACACGGTGACCACCCGGGGAAGCATTCCCAGGAGAGCTGCAGCGATTAAAGAGGGCGTGAACCACTTGTCTGAGTCTGTTTGTGGGGTCCCCAAGTGGCGGCCCCTGAGCCTGCACACCAGCCGAACGTGGCGGCGAGGGAGCCTGGGGCCACCTCAGTGCTCCCCTGCCGCGGCTGCCCCCAGGGGTGGTACGGGCTCCACCCGCCCTCCACCTGGCATGCATCTGTCCGTGTGGCCCCACAGCGGCCACTTCCCTTCTTGTCCCCACAGGGAAGCAGGGCCCCTCCAGCCCAGGGACGGTCACACTGTGTGTGGCACTGCTCCCCCAGGCATCCCCCAGGGCCCATGGGGTGTGCCCCGACTTTCTGTGACACGTCTGTTCTCTCAGTGCCTCTGTTGTGTGTGTTTCACATATAGTTGCACCAGTATGTTCTTATATATACTTAGAGTAATGATTATATTTATTCATCATACAATTATACATATACAGACACAAGCATATCATTTTGTAGGGACTCCACAAGTCACAAATTGTGTCTCCGTGAGAGGCCATGATACAAGAGGAAGGAAATTAAAGTGGCCACTGGAGTTGTGCCGTCCAGTAGGGTGCTCCCACCTCCCTCTGGGAGCACGAAGGTGAGGGCACCAGGCCTGACTGTCCCCATCCGTGCATGGGCTGCAGAGCCGTCTGACCCAGGTCCCCTCCTCTGCCCCGCCTGTCCCCTTGTGCTGGGCTGCTGCTCCCCTGCCAGCGGGGCCGCATCCGGTGTGAACCCGGCCAGCTGAGCTGAGGTGATGCTGATCGGGTCACCTTGGGCCACTCGCCAGCTTCCTTCCCGTCCCAGGAGGGCAGGTAGGTTCCTGCAGGGCACCTTTTCTGTTCGAGGCAGGCTGGGAGAGCAGGAAGCCAAGACATTCCTGGTGACAAGTGACCTGGGTGCCTGGCACATGGCACACCTGCTCTCTGGCCCACTGTGGTGTCCGGAGCTATCTAAGGACACCGGGTCTGTTAGAAGTAACCATGCTTCTAACAGAGGCACCCGCTCATCCACCCTGGGGGAACCCGATCCCCCTACCCCCGACCACGGTGAGCCCAGTGGGCAGGTGTCTCCGGCAGGGCTGAGTTCTCACGCCCTCGAGTGTCAGGAAAACTTGAGGCCCCAGCCCAGAGGACACCTGGATTGGAAAGTCACAGCCAGATAACAGGTGAAAGCCCAGGAGGGGCCCGGGGTCCTCAGACCTCTGGCTGTCCTGTGTCTGCTGGGACTTTTTGTCGTAAAAAGTCAGAGGAAGTTTATTCATTTATTAGGAATGCCGGGCAAGTACAGTACTCGGGGGCAGAAAGCCAGCATCTGGCAGTAGCTTGCATGCCAACATGGAGCACGTGGCCATGTTAAATCTCAGGGTGCCGGGGCTGAGGAATGGGTGCCAGCACTGGCCTCTGTCCCGAGGCCTTGGATCTGAACCCCTTGGGGGACACGCCCTCCTCACCTTCCCCATGCAGCCCACCTGTTTCTCATTTCTGTCTGGACCCTCCTTTCCCCGTTCCACTCAGGTCAGCCCTGGTGAGCATGGGGGCCGTGTGCCCTGCACACACCTGACACGAGGAACAATCAGGTGTGAGCTTCACGCCCACGGTGTACTTCCTATGGAAAAACACACAAACCCCACTCGGCCGTGAGCAAGAGGCTCGTGCATTCATCCTCCATTCCATTCCAGAGGCTTCCTGGAGCAGCCTGTGTGCTCGGCCCAGGTGGCCAGGGGCCCTCGGGATGCCCATAGGAATGAGCAGATGGCGTGAGACATCCCGTGCTTGGGGAAGGCAGGGGATCCCCCGGAGGTCCGCCGCCCCCACTGGCGTGACAGAACGGTCTATCCCGTGACACAGGCTGTAAACTAGAAATGCGGGGTCCCAGAGCTTCACAGCTGGATCCTCCCGAATGAGCAGTTTCGGTGCCTGTCTGGGCTGGCCCACTGGGCAGCAAAAATTGTCCTCTGGGGCCCTCCAAGCCCAGACAGGCACATCCCATTAACAGCCAGACAGATGAGGTGATTTTCTGAGTCCCCACCCCTGTGGCCTCTACTGCAGAGCCCCATGGCTGCAGCTAATAAGTCGGGCCGGGCCTCCAGGGACACTCTATGCCACCATCACCCTGGGGAAGCCTCCAGAATGTGCCAGAACCGCCCTGGTCCTCTCTGCAATCCTAGCAGAGCCAGACCCTCTCATCCTGTGGTCTCTGGGCCACCCCCATCCCTTGCAGCCCCTGCAGCCCCAGCAGCTTCAGGCCCCGTGCCTTACCACCCCTCCCTGGAGGTCAGGCCAACCCAGGACGGCATTTACAAGGACACAGAGGTCGGGGTCAGGGTCAGGGTCTGAAGCAATCACAGGCTCAGGGCGTCCTCACTGTTTGTGGGGGCTCCACTGCCCTGGGTTCATCTGTCACCAGGGACTCCACCTGCTGGTGGGGACACAGGAACTCCCCCGAAAAGAAGGTGGAGCAGACAGAAAAGAGGAAAGACAAAGGTACAGTAAGATCAGGAGGTAAGAAGCCAGGAGGGAGGGAAATATCAATGATACTTCAATAAAAAGCAAGATGAATAAAAATAAAATTAGTAGCCTGGGCTGAATCGGAGGGGTTTTTCGTGACAAGGTGCTGCGGCGTCTACCTTCTACCCCGTTGAGAAAATTCACCCACTGATACACTTAGGCCCTGGGGCGTTTGGTTATAATTCCATAACTACTCCGCCTCAGGTGCTTCCCTTCCAGGCATGTTCTCCTGTGTTGGGGTGTGAACGTGTGGGTATGCGCGTGCACCCATGATTGCACGTGTGAGTAGGTGTGCGTGTATGCATGTACGTGCCCACATATGTGCATGTACTTGCGTGCGTGCACGCATGCCTGCAGGTATGCATGAGCACAGGTGTGCGTGTACGCGTGTGACTGCATGTGCATGAGAGCACTGTGCATGACCAGGTGTAGCAGGTAGCGGCGTCTGTATCCGTACATGTGAGCGCATGTGTGACCGCAGAAGGCCGCACGCGCCTGCCGCCCCCGCGGGCACCTGCAGCCCACCAGGCCGAGGCCGGCGGGGCAGGAGCGCTGCCGTGACGGGGTTAAGGCCCGGGACCCCGCGGTGGGGCGGGTCCTCCCGGGCGCCGGTGAGGACCAGGCGGGCGGACCGGCGTGTGTCCCACGAGCCAGAGGGGTCTCGGCGCCTGGGGGTCGAAGGTCAGGAAGGGGTCGGCGTGGCCTCCTGCTCCGAGCTGAGCCCGCGAACGGACGGAGGCCGGGGATCCAAAGGGCTGGAGGTGTCACCGGGGCGGGTCAGCGATGTGTGCTCCGGGGATCCCCCGCACAGCCATTCCCCGCCGCCGCCGCCGCCGCCCGCTACACCCGCCCAGGCCTAGACACGACTTTCACAAGGTCACCGCTGCCAACCGAGACACAGCTCACTCGGCGCATGGGCGGGGCCCGCCTCCCGACATGCCTCGGGGCATGGCGCGCCGGAAGGGGCAAGGCATCGGAGCGCGGGACAACCAATAGGCGCGGCACCCGGGGGGGGGCAAGGTGGGGCGAGGCGCAGATACCGGCATCCCGCGGGGGCGCGGTTCGCGGGAAGGGGCGGGGCGCCGGCGTACGGCTCAGCCAATGGGGGCGGCAGCGGGGGCGAGAGGCGTGGCGGTGGCGCCTTAGCGGCTGCGCGCCGCACGCCCCGTCCTTTCGGTCCCGGCGGTGACAGGGCTGAGCTAGCGGCGCCCACGTTCGGCTCTCCGCGCCTCCAGTGCACTCCGCTGTGCGCCCGCTGCGCCGCCCGCCCGCCACCATGACGGAGCAGGCCATCTCCTTCGCCAAGGACTTCCTGGCCGGAGGCATCGCCGCCGCCATCTCCAAGACGGCCGTGGCCCCGATCGAACGGGTCAAGCTGCTTCTGCAGGTGGGGCGCCTGCGCGGGCCGGGGGCTGCGGCGGAGCCGGGAGAGCGTGAGGGAGGACAGGCCGTGCCAGCTGTGCGCAGCGAACCGGCGGGCGGGCGCCGGAAGTGAGAGGCCGCGCCGCTTTTGTCGGCCAGCCGCTCGCTTCCGGGGGCGACCCGCGCGCGTCACGTGGACGCAGTTGCACGCCCAGGGGCGGGGCCGTGCCTTGCGCGCATGCGCGCTGGGCCCCGCGCGGGGGTCCTGCGGCGCAGGCGCGCGGGGTGGCCGCGTGGACGGACCCCACCCTGGGCGTGTAGCCGGGACCCTGTTAATGCCTTTGACCGGATATGGTGTTCCCAGTTTCTTGCACTGGACTGTGCAGCCTCGACTTACCTAAGGCAATATGCCAGTAAATAATGTTATATACCCTTTATTACATCGCCTCTCCCGGGACGGCGGCGCGCGGGATCTTTGGGGTCTGGCGGCTGTCGGGGTGCACTGCTGACTTCGGGGACGACCTGAGCCTTTTTCATCCTTTCTCTCCCTTGGCGCAGGCGGGTGGGAGGCGACGGATGGCTGACACTTTCAGACTTTATATGGAATTTTGAGTTTACAGAATTGACGAGCTAGCGAGTCGATTCGTTATTACACTTTGAGGTTGAGACGTTGATTCTGAGGCGTTCATGCTGACCGCCCTTGATCAAAGACGGTGCAGCCTCCCGTTCCCTTGTAAATATGTAAATGAGGATAAAGAACGATGTGGGGTGAGCAGAGTCGTTTGATGACTCCGTCTGGTGGCGGATCGCTTCCCTCCCTCTCCCTGACTCTCCCCGAACTCGGAATGCGCTATGCTCTAGGGTTTAAAACTAGTTTAATGTTAACAAGTCATGATTTTTTCAAGGAACTTTGCTGCACGGTTTTTGTGAAGCAGGGCACGGGCTCGAGTCACGGCTGGGCGATGGGATACAGTTTCGGCGGCTTTCTCCGCCATCTGGCCGACTGGGTGTTATTTCTTCTCTATATGTCTGGTAGAATTCAGGTGAATCCGTCTGGTCGGGGGGTGTTGTTTTTGATTAGGGTATTGATTACGAATTCACTTTCGTTGCTGGTGATTGGTCTGTTTAGTTTTTCTGTTTCTTGCTTGGTAAGTCTCGGAAGGTTGTATTTTTCTAAAGAAGTTGTCCATTTCTTCTATGTTTTCCAGCTTGTTAGCATATAGATTCTCATAATATTCTCTTATAATTCTTTGTATTTCTGTGGGGTCCGTCATGATTTTTCCTTTCTCATTTCTGATTCTGTTTATGTGCGTAGATTCTCTTTTTCTCTTAATAAGTCTGGCTAGGGGTTTATCTATTTTGTTTATATTTTCAAAGAACCAGCTCTTGGTTTTATTGATTTTTTTCTATTGTTTTCTCAATTTTATTTATTTCTTCTCTGATCTTTATTATGTCCCTCCTTCTGGTAACTTTGGGCCTCATTTGTTCTTCTTTTTCCAATTTCAGTAATTGTGTCTTTAGACTATTCATTTAGAAATGTTCTTCCTTCTTTAAATAGGCCTGGATTGCTATATACTTTCCTGTTAGAACTGCCTTTGCTGCATCCCACGGAAGTTGTGGCTTTGTGTTGTTGTCGTCATTAGTCTCCATATGTTCTTTGATTTCTGTTTTGATTTGGTCATTAACCCACTGATTAATTAGGAGAATGTTGTTAAGTCTCCATGTATTTGTGAGCCTTTTTGATTTCTTTCTAAAATTTATTTCTAGTTTTATACCTTTGTGATCTGAGAAGTTGGTGGTAGGATTTCAATATTTTTGAATTTACTGAGATTCTTTTTGTGGCCTAGTATGTGGTCTCTTCTGGAAAATGTTCCATGTGCACTTGAGAAGAATGTGTATCCTGCTGCTTTTGGGTGCAGAGTTCTGTAGATATCTGTTAGGCCCATGTGTTCTAATGTGTTGTTCAGTGCCTCTGTGTCCTTACTTATTTTTTGTCTGGTTGATCTGTTCTTTGGAGTGAGTTGTGTGTTGACGTCTCCTAAAATGAATGCATTGCATTCTATTTCCTCCTTTAATTTTGTTAGTATTTGTTCTACATATGTAGGTGCTCCTGTGTTGGGTGCATAGAAATGTATAATGGTTATATCCTCTTGCTGGACTGACCCCTTTATTGTTATGTAATGTCCTTCTTTGTCTCTTGATACTTTCTTTGTTTTGAAGTCTATTTTTTCTGATACAAGTACTGCAACACCTGCTTTTTTCTCCCTATTGTTTACGTGAAATATCTTTTTCCATCCCTTTACTTTTAGTCTGTGTATGTCTTTGGGTTTGAAGTGAGTCTCTTGTAGGCAGCATATAGATGGGTCTTGTTTTTTTATCCGTTGTGTAACTCTGTGTCTTTTGATGGGTGCATTTAGTCCACTTACATTTAGGGTGATTTTTGAAAGATATGTACTTACTGCCATTGCAGGCTTTGGATTCGTGGTTACCAAAGGTTGAAGGGCAGCTTTTCTACTATCTAACCGTCTATCTTAACTCACTTACTACGCTATTATAAACAGTCTGATGACTTTATTTCTCTCCCTTCTTTTTCTTCCTCTTCCAGTCTTTATGTGTTAGGTGTCTTATTCTGTACTCTTTGTTTTCCTTGACTGACTTTGTGGATAGCTGATTTAATTTCCATTTAGTTAGTATTTAGTTGGTCTACTTCCTTTGCTGTGGTTTTTATTTTCTCTGGTGATAGCTATTTAGCCTTAGGCCTACTTCCATCTAGAGCAGTCCCTTTAAAATATACTGTAGAGATGGTCTGTGGGAGGTAAATTCCCTCAGCTTTTGCTTATCTGGGAATTGTTTAATCCTCCTTCGCATTTAAATGATAATCTTGCTGGTTACCATATTGTTGGTTTGAGGCCCTTCTGTTTCGTTGTAGTGAATGTATCATGCCATTCCCTTCTGGCCTGTAAGTTTTCTGCTGAGAAGTCTGATGATAGCCTGATGGGTTTCCCTTTGTAGGTGATCTCTTTTCTCTCTCTGGCTACTTTTAATAGTCTGTCATTGTCTTTGATATTTGCCATTTTAATTATTATATGTCTTGGTGTTGTCCTCCTCAGGTCCCTTGTGTTGGGAGATCTGTGGACTTCCATCGCCTGAGAGACTATTTCCTCCCCCAGATTGGGGAAGTGTTCAGCAATTATTTCTTCAAAGTCACTTTCGATCCCTTTTTTTCTCTCTTCTTCTTCTGGTACCCCTATAATGCAACTATTGTTCTGTTTAGATTGGTCACACAGTTCTCTTAATATTCTTTCATTCCTAGAGATCCTTTTTTCTCTCTCTGTCTCAGCTTCTCTGTATTCCTGTTCTCCTATTTCTATTCTATTAACAGAATCTTCCACCTCATCCAGTCTGCTCTTAAATCCTTCCATTGTTTGTTTCATTTCTGTTATCTCCCTCCTGAATTGATCCCTTAGCTCTTGCATATTTTTCTGTAGCTCCATCAGCATGCTTATGACTTTTATTTTGAATTCTTTTTCAGGCAGATTGGTAATTTCAGTCTCACCGAGCCCCCTCTTTCTGGTATTTGAGGGATTTTGGATCGAACAAGGTTATTCTGCCTTTTCATGGCAATGGGAGTGATTGCTGGGGAGTGGCGCGTGTGTCAGTTGGGAGAACAAAGTCCCTTCCTGCTTGCCGGTTGCCTTGTCTGTGTCTGCTGTTTGTGCTGGTTACCTGGGCACAGGGATCAGCCTCTGGGTTAATCCCCTAAGTGCTGTGGGTGGGTTGGCCCTCAGGATGGCCTAGGGCGCTGGCGGGTTTCACAGGCGAGCAGCATGGGTTCTTCTGTGCGAACAAAGCCCCTTCGTGCCTCCCAGTCACCACACCTCTCTCCGCTGTCTCTTCTGGTCAACCGGGCACGTGGAGCACCCTCTGGGTCTGGTCCAATTAGCCACATGCAGGGAGGAGCCTCTGTTCAGCTGTGTGGTTGCTGTAGGCAGGGCTGCCCTCTGGCTGGTCTGCAGCAATGGCTGGGACAGCCAGTTTGCTTGCAGGTGCCAGTGGGGAAGTGGGATCGGCAGGCTGCTTATCATGGTGAGGTGCGTCGGACCTGCATGGCCAACCAGGGGGGTAGGGCACCTGAACCTCCGTAAAGTTTCCCGCCTGCTGGGCCGAGTGTGCCAGGACGATTTTGTCCACCTGTAAACCCTTGTCCCTTTAAGAGTTTTATAGCTCCTGCTTTTCTTTTGTCCCAGTGCAGCCGGCTGTGGGAATGGGTTCACAGTCTTAATCTCGGATTTTGCTTTTCTTTTCCTCTAATATCCAGATCACCATGGAATGTGTGTCTGTGCTCCTGAGGCCAATTACCGGGGCTAGTTATTTAGCAATTTGGCAGTTCTGTGCTTCCACTCCGTCTGCACTCTTGATTCTTTTCCTCCCTCTGGTGAGCTCCGGTGTGGGGAGTGTTCACGTGCTGCGGGGTCGTGGCTTTGTACCTTACCTTTTTCCTTGAGATGTTTGGTTCTCGCAGATGTAGTGTGGCTGGTGTACTGTATCTTCTGGTCACTCTTTCAGGAATAGTTGTATTTGCTGTATTTTCAAAATATACATGGTTTTGGGAGGAAATTTCCACCACCCTATACTCATGCCGCCATCTTTTCCTCTGGCCCAGGTAATTAATTCATTTTTTGCCCTCACTGGGGATGGATAAAGGGAGTTAGCTCTCTCATTAACACGCCCCCTCCCAGTATTGCTATGACAGGGTTCAGATCTCTACTACAAGACATGATGTGATAACACTGCACTCCGTGTCTTTTTCTAGTTGCAGCGTTAAATGACAGCATCATAACCAAGCCTATGTAATTCTAGAATATTTGGGGGCTTATATTTCACATACATTTATTTATGTAATGTCACATTTAACTGCAGAAGCAATCATAATCTTAGAGCTGAAATGACCTTAGAGATCATCTCAGCAGCTCTCACCTGGCAGGGGAGGGCACAGCATCTTTAGTGCTCTGCCTAGCCACCTGCGGTGAGGGCCCAGGTCAGAATAGACCTCAGACTCACTTTCAGAGGCTTGCCACCTAAGTTAAGAAAGCCTTTTTGTGCTCCTTTACAAGAGCATTCAGCAAGCCTGTTTTCTCGTTCTGTTTGTGCCAGCATTTAGTCTGTAGCCTTTAAGATGTGAAGGATTCACTTCACAATTTGGGATTGTGTTCGACCTTGATTCTTATTCCTAGGCATGGGCAGTGTAGCCCTTCAACTTTTAAAGAATTATTCTAAATCACTAGTGGAAAACTTCTTGTTTTGTCCCTCTTTAAAATTCAGCCAGGACTGTGGAGAGCGGTTGGGACAGAAGGAGCAAGAGTACAGGACAGGACTGATTGTGTTTTTGTGCCTAGTCTCCATCTAAGGCCTGAACCGGGCCTGACTTTGAAAGAAACCTTGAAAAGTTCCTAAATTCCAGGAACAAGTATCTCAGGAATGTAGGGAGGTCTTATCTCAAGACCACCCACCTGGGCCAGCCCATTGTATTGTTCTGTAGGCAATTCAGGTGTATATAAGCCATCCCTGAATAAAGCTTCTTGGCATTCTGCAACAGACGGTTTGCCCTCCTGTCATCTTGTATATACAGCCCAACGCCCCCACTCAGGAACCGTTCGACTCCTGCCGGCAGGCCCCGGCAGAAAGTGGCGCCCGAACAGGGACCTGAGTACGGGGGAGCAACGCCAGGGAGCCACCAAGAGAGAAGACGCAGCGCTGCGGATCTGAAGCACTTCTGCCGTAGCACGCAGGCAAGAAAGTGCGGGGACGGTGGTAAAGACAGGAGTTGAAGAAAAGGACCAACAGTCCGTGAGTATAATAAAAGGCATAATTACCCCGGGGAACAGACACTGCCTTTCTCTTTTACTTTTCTTATAAAAAAAAAAGCCGTCTGTGGCTCACAACATCGGGCGCTCGTCAGCCACTTAAACGGGACTAGCCTGGCTGCCGTTCTCAAGTCTCGAGCGACAGGTTCCCCTGTGTTTCCCTCAGTGGTACCCCCGTCTCCCTTGGGAGCCGGGAACGTCAGTTGAGCGGAGGCCAGGATTCCCTTTCAACAGCACCTCCTTGGATGCGAGGGACTGAGGAAAGCCTGCGGGCAACTGCGAGAGTCCAGGCTGAGGCTACACTTCAGTGGCTCCTCAAAGGCCCACGTGTCTGGATCCAGACCCCGACAGCCCGACTGGGTATCCGAGAGGAGTGTCTCTTTCTCAGTCTCTGACTTCCAGCCTGCTTTTTCGGGCCGCCTTGGCCTTGGAGTCAGGTGAAGGGCGCTCCTAGCTCTTTCCTACTTCGCAAGCTAAAAGTGGAAGTATAAAAACCTCATTATCTATAAATAATAGTGTTGCAGTAGAGATAAGTATGGGAAACGGGAATAGCCGTTTGCTCTTTACTTGCGCTTTTGGGCTTTGGACTCTAATTAGAGATAGTTTAGGTCCTAGACATGAGAGGCAGATATTAAATTCGGCCACAGGCCAAAGTGGAAGTATAAACGCTGAAGCCGGTCGAGTCATTCCTTCCGCACCACCCGAGACTGCATCGGAAATGGCGGATGAGGAAGAATGGGAGAGCGATCGCAGCTCTTTAGCAGACCTTAAAGAACAAAGGCCCGAAAAATTAGATCTGCCAGAGGTTTGCTTGTGTAAAACCTTTAGCAAGCTCATGGCTGAAGGTGCATTGAAATAGACTCCTCCAGTTCCCCCTCAGTCAGTTGTTGCGGGGCTTGATGCCCCTGCGCCGCCTCTTACAGCCTTGGCCGTCTCGCCTTTAAAACCTAGACCAGATAAAAGACAGCTGTTGCCACCAAAACAGCTTTCTCCCCTGCAAAAGGCTCTGAAACAAGCTTCAGAGAGAGGGGAAGATACTATGGGTTTTGTAGCCTGTCCGGTCTTTGAGGAAGTGGATGAGCAAGGGGTGAGGCACAGAATTCATCAGCCTTTATCATTCAAACAACTTAAAGAGCTGAAAATGGCCTGCTCATCCTATGGAGCCACTGCTCCATTTACACAAACTATGCTTGTGGCTTTTACGGCTGGTTCTCTCCCGCCCTCTGATTGGAAAGCTATTGCACGAGCCTGTTTAAGTGGAGGAGATTATCTATTGTGGAGATCAGAATATGCAGAGCAATGTCAAAAGACAGCTGATATTAATAGAGCTCAAAACCATCCAGTAACTTTTGAAATGCTTATGGGGGAAGGGCCCTATAGTGATCTTAACAGGCAGTTAGATTTCGATCCTGCTGCCTACGCACAAGTAAATGCTGCCGCTAAGCAAGCTTGGATGAAACTGCCCTCAGGGGGGGGGGCACGATCCAAAGATTTATCTAAAATTAGGCAAGGGCCAGATGAGCCTTTTCAAGATTTTGTCTCTCGTTTGATGCAAACATCTAGCAGATTAATAGGAGATACAGATGCGGGCCTTCTCCTTGTAAAACAATTAGCCTATGAGAATGCAAATTCTGCATGCCAGGCAGCCCTTCGCCCTTTCAGAAAAAAGGGCACAATTTCAGATTATATTAGTCTCTGCTCAGATATCGGCCCAGCTTACACACAAGGGTTAGCCATGGCTGCCGCACTTCAAGGGAAAACAGTCAAAGAAGTGCTTTTCCAGCAGCAGGCTTCCAAAACATGGAATACTTCATGGCCCCCTGGCAGCTGTTTTGGCTGTGGACAAATGGGTCACCAGATAAGGCAGTGCCAAAACAGAAATAGGAATGAGAGGCTAGGAGACACGGGAAGACAACTGGGTCTCTGTCCTCGCTGCAAACGAGGCAATCATTGGGCAAGAGAATGTAAGTCAAGAAGAGATGTAAATGAAAATAAACTAGATCAGGAACAGGGAAACGGGAGGAGGGGCCAGCCCCAGGCCCCGAAACAGTGTTATGGGGCTCTCCAAGCCTTCGTCCCGAGGCAAGGAAATCCGTTTGTGACCTCTACCGAGCCACCTCAGGCAGCGCAGGACTGGACCTCAGTCCCTCCTCCTACACAGTACTAACCCCAGAGATGGGCATGCAGGCCCTTCCCACAGGAGTGTACGGACCACTCCCTGCTGGATGTGTAGGATTATTATTAGGCAGAAGCAGTGCCACCATGAAAGGCCTTTTAGTAGCACCAGGTGTGATAGACCCAGATTATGAGGGAGAAATAAAAATTATGGCTCATTCACCAGCAGCCATAACAGTCATTCAACCCCCTCAGAGAATTGCACAATTAATCCTCCTTCCAAAAGTAGAATCTCCAAACAAATATATAAAGGATAAAAGAGGTCAGGCGGGTTTTGGCTCGTCTGATGCGTATTGGGTTCAACCCATTGGCAATAAACGCCCAGAATTAACATTAACCATAAGAGGAAAAAGAATAAAAGGGCTCCTAGATACTGGAGCTGATGTATCTGTTTTTGCCAGTGATCAATGGCCCTATGAGTGGCCTAAACAACCTACAGTGACACACCTTCAAGGCATAGGCCAAAGTCAAAATTCAGAGCAGAGTAGTGATATTTTGTTATGGAAGGATGATGAAAATCATAGTGGCAGCTTTCAACCATATATAGTTGCCGGCCTTCCAGTCAATCTATGGGGAAGAGATGTTATGAAAGAAATGGGAGTATACCTGTATAGCCCTAATGATAAAGTCACTACCCAATTATTAGACCAAGGACTTCTTCCCACACAGGGACTCGGGGCTAAGGGACAGGGCATCAATCAACCTCTCATAACTCCCTCTAGAAGAGACAGACAAGGACTAGGATATTTTTAATAGAGGCCTCTGAGCCCCCTGCTCCCCATGCAGATCCAATAACATGGCTCAGCGATAGCCCTGTATGGGTGGATCAGTGGCCTCTTTCAGCTGAAAAAATAGAAGCGGCAGAGCTGCTAGTGCAGGAGCAACTCGACCGCGGTCATATAGAAACTTCCAATTCGCCATGGGACTCACCTATATTTGTTATATCACCTATATTTGTTATAAAAAAGAAATCAGGGAAGTGGAGGTTGCTACATGACCTAAGGAAGTTTAATGAAACTATGGAATTAATGGGAGCATTACAACCTGGGCTCCCTTCCCCATCTGCTATTCCGCAGGGCACCTTTAAAGTGATATTAGACCTGAAAGATTGCTTTTATACCATCCGCCTGGCAGAAAAAGATAGTAAAAGATTTGCCTTTAGTATGCCATCTGTTAATTTTAAAGAACCCATGAAACGTTATCAATGGAAAGTTCTTCCTCAGGGTATGGCAAATAGCCCGACCCTTTGCCAAAAGTTTGTAGCCAAGGCTATAGAATTAACCAGAAAGAAATATAAACAAGTGTATATTATACATTATATGGATGATATTCTCATTGCTCATCAGAATGAGGGGATAGTCCTCGCAGCCTTCAGTTCT